>CABFOW010003180.1:0-36111 GCA_902141385.1 Timema californicum | reverse complement strand
GATAAAAGATGATGTGATGACTTTAGGTTGTCTTAAGCTCCGTGATCGAGCGCCTATCACCACTGTACGGAAAAGATACCGTTTAATCAGCTGTCTATAGCCCCGTGTTCGAGCACTAATTAAATCGGTATTAATATTATTAAAGAAAGAGAAATGTTGTTGGCTGTTATTTCACACACGGTTTATTTATATTACACCAGTAAATTGCTTGCACATATTTGAATTAAATGTTTCTTATCACTGCACACTTGTGATATTGAAGTGACTTATATTATAATGTGTGTTGAACTGTGAGCAAGGTCCCGGAGATCGTCCTCTCCATCGTCGTCGTCGTCAATTGCTATTGCTATACTGTTCTGTTATACTGTCTATACTGTGTATACTGTGTATACTGTTCTACTGATACTGTGTATACTGTCTATACTGTACTGCTGATACTGTGTATACTGTCTATACTGTACTGCTGATACTGTGTATAAAAAGTGAATAAACATACGCACTATGGTCTATATATGACATACACCTTGCATTTTCTTCCTTGGTCAACAAAGTAAAAACTAACCAATAGACAGAGTCCTGGCGACACATTTTGTGAGAGCTAGCTTCTTATTGGTATAAAGAAATGGCGTTTTCTACCAAATACTATGAACTTTTTCCTTTAACAGGAAGCCACGCAGTAGATATTTTAACAAGAAAGAAGGTATAAAAAAATATATTTTAGGGTGAAGTCCTTTTCACCACATTCTAAGAAACGCGTGTTTGTTCATTGATGAATCTTAAAATGATACTCTACCTATATTACTTTAAAGAAAAATTACCTTCATCCATGACTTTTTACATAATTTAGATTAATCCAAATCAATACATTAAAAAATATTGATTTTTTAATTGTAGCTGTCCAATCTGATTGACATGCTAAAATGGAAATTATAAAATATTAACTATGGATATCCATCATCTCAATATCACATAATTTCCTCCTGCAGTCTGTACACATTTCAATATAAATATCAGGGAGAAGGCAAGAATAAACAAGAAGGATGAAAGCAATATAAAAGTAAATATATATTTATTAGTGTAGTTAGTGGTATTTGAGAACAAAAGATAATAACTAACATAGACAATATTTATTATGAAAGGTGACAGCCTAGTTTGCAAATCCTACCTCCATATGTTGTATGAAACAACACGACCATAATCTAATAAGATAAAAACTAGTCATAAACTAGTGTAGTCACGTTGGCCTTACCCTGTGTTCCAAACAAACTATTTACAGAATCTAAATGGTATATATTAAAATTCCGTATCAATTTAGATTCCTTAAATATACACTAGATGGCAACTTGTAACTGCCACTACAAGAAATATTACTTATAATCCCCACGTAAATACCTATAAACGACAAGATTAAACTTATTCTTAAATGTGTCCATGACCATATATTATACCTAATCACATGAATTTAAAGCATTGACACAGTTAATAATAAATCCAATATAAAGTTTCCCAATTAAGATGACAAGTATTTAAACAACTGTGTAGTTGCCAATATGTTACATTAATATATATTTAAATTTAATAAACAATTAAACTCAAATGGGTTCAAATATGATATTAAAAAATTGGTCCTTCAAAAAACTAAATAGATGAACCTTATGAATCATATCTCAGTATATTAACATTTATTTAAGGTACTTGAATATTTGCAAGCTTTGACAAAATTAGGTACAAGGCTACTTAATGTTCATATTATGAAAAACTATGACAATTATACGTAGATAAATAATTTCACGTTTTTCATATTATGATAACTATAGTCTTAAGTTAAGCCTGACGAGCGTTATGAAAGATTATTAAATTATGTGTCGAAAATAGATTTTGTGCTTACATTTTTAATGGCAAGCATCTTCTATCAGTTGAAAATTTCCCAAGAATGATGCTAAGCCGACTCTAGCATCATTATAAATACGGCTCGCCCCAAATATAGGAGTGATAAGGAAATAGGGAAAGGGAGTCAGGGGGAATGATGTGGGAGGGTAAACGCATGAATAACGATGACTGCTGCGCACATACATCAAGGGAGAGACGTCACAAAACTTTGAATCTCTTGAAATCAGGAGAATACTCCACGACGTTTCGGCTTGTCCTAGAAAGTCACGAAGATGAAAAAAAGGTGCTTAGGAATATATCTAGTAAAAAATGATAAAGTTACTAGGAAATTTGGAAGGTGGTATAATAATGAGTCACATACCCTGTACTCATCACAAGGCATTGTTTGGATAGTAAAGACTCGTATATTACGGAGGGCATAATATGCAACGCGAATTAGAAAATAAAGAAAATTGTTCGGGGAACTGACTAGCAAACCCAATGGGAATATCTAGACACGGATAATAGGATAACATTAGAATGTATCTGAAAGATATAGGGTGTAATGAGTGGTACTGGATGGAACTAGCTCAAGATAGGGGTAGGGTATAATGAGCTGGACTGGTTAGAACTAGCTCCAGATAGGGATAGGTGGCATACTTTAGTAAGTTCGGCAAAGAGTTTTCCAGATCCTAATGCCATATAATAAGTAAGTAGATAATAACAGTGACAGACTATATGACAACTTGAAAGTAGATTTAATATCATTTCCAACCATCTCTTCCAATAAAAGTTGTATTGTAAAATATTTATATGAAACAAAACTATGCTGTTTGATAAACACTCTCCTTAGAAAATACCATGTTTAAATACATGACATGTAGTTAGTATATTAATTTGGGTGGTCCGCGTGTGCACCGAACAGTTATCGAGTGGTCCGCTTTTGCGAAAGGTTTGGGGAAAAATGCTTTAGAGTTGTATGTATATGACCTAATAGCTCTAGTGTTTGGGAAATTAGGAGGGTTGACTTTAGAATAAGTGTACCTACATTCACCTGTAGGGAGAATTAAAAAACAAACTAACTCAAGTCCCTCCGTCATCGGAAGTCCAGCTTATTTTGGGAGTGATGGTCGTGTTAGACCATTCGATAACCAAAACGTTAAACGATTCTCTTTAGTATATACTATTTTGTATTAAAAATTGAGAAAAATTCAAGTCGAGAATATTTTGTTGGTCGTAGTGTGCACCTACATTTAATTCTGTATTCAATCTCCTTAACCCCGGTCAACAGAGGTTAACAGGATTGAGCTAAGATATCCTAGACTTGTATTTTAGTAATTATAATGACTAGGCCAAAGGGATGTGAAAGCATAGGCTTACTAATAGTGAAATAACACATTTAGCAAAAAAATTATTACCCACTTCGGTGGCCGCATGCTATAATGCTCTACTCTAACAATAGCTTAGGCTGCCGATGAAGGGGAGATAGTTGTTCCATCCCATCATTTATACTGAGGGTGGTGTTTCTTTCAAACAAATGCGGGTACGTTTACTCTAAATTCAGCCTTCCTCATCACAAACCCATTAGCGTAATTAGTACATAAGCTTATAACCCGAATGTATAGTAAGAAGCGGTGCTAAAATAATATGTATGCATATATGTATTTCTATAACTTGACACCAAAAGACGATCGGAGTAAATTGTTTCCGTCTAAACGATACTTTTAACTAAGTTTTGTTACAAAGAAAGATATTCCACGCGCATAGAACACTCCACCAAATGACAATATTTTCTAAAGATATTTTCGCAAGCCTTCCCTTAATTACACAACCCCATACATGTGTTTGAGACGAGCTTAGTATTCTGCTCGTATTCCTCATGCGAAGCGTTTTGCTACAATCATATCAATAATGGCGTACTAGAATGTAATCTTGTTTTTAGTTTTGTTTGGCTGTGTAATATATTATTTTAGTTTATACATACATCTCACAGAGCTAACACTCATCACGCAGCGTTAGTGCTGTGCAATCAAACCGTTCCAATTCTATTCAGACTAACTAACCTCAAAGCAAGTCTTAGTGAATTCATTGATTCCATGTGACTACATTTTGAATGAAAGCTAATGGTATTTCCATAGAAACCTTTACAGGGAATTATGTTTCATTAGATTGAAATAAACGTAAATGAGCGTTGCAAAATGAAGTACTAAAACATTTTACTCCCATCTACTTGGGGTGTAATTTCCGAAACGAATGATTACATCGACACACGACTCAGAAGCTATCTTAAACCCAAAACATACACAACATCAAATATCCTGCCCATTAATTCATTGCTGTGAGAAGTTAAGCCTCAATCTAACTGTTAATACAATTTTGGCCATTCCGGGAATTGAACGGGATACCCATTGTTCGGTAGCCAGGCATACAATCGACTGAGAAAAGGTGTGGTGCCACACTCACTAATTATTACTGGAGCTATCTATAGTCGGATCACCATAGGAAGATCTAAAAACAAAAAAATCAAAGGAAGCAACATTGGTGGTATTATATGAACAAAACTCGTAGCTGTCAAAATCGATAGACATACCAAAAGTGATAGTTTAAGAAGACATGGGGCTTGTCGTAAGAATACAATAAATAAGCTTTAGAGGTTTTTACTGTGAATATTATGTGTTACTTTTCACCACGTCTCAATACCAGTTTGGGCTTTACACAAATTTAATGGGTGTACCGGGTGAGGCATAAAATCCTGAAAACTAAGCATTTTAGAAAATACTATTGTTTGGAACAAAATGTTTATTGCTTTTCATGGGGAAAGAGAAACACACAAGCTATTTGTGATTTGGTGGATTATTTAAAGGTCAACTTAGATTTTTTTTGTTGAAAACCTATACATATTTTTAACGGCATTTTATTTTACACAGAAAAAAAACCAAAAAAAACTTTTGTCTTAAACTTTGTTTATCTTACATAAATTTTGAAGATATTTTAACTTGTATTTTTATAGCAATTTTTATTCAAAAACTTTTTATTATGTTACATTATTTATTTTATTTAGCACAAGGTGCTAAATAGCCCATTTGGGTTATACGATTAAGTACTAATTACGCTAATGGATTAGGAAATCGGAAGGTTGAATTTAGTGGAAGTGTACCCACATTTGCGTGGAGGGAAAGTGGAAACAATTTAGAAAAAACCACCCTCAGTTGACCCGACCGAGATTCGAACCTCAATCTCCCGGTCCTTAGTAGTCTGGATCAACACGAAAGTAGGGCGTTAGCTTACCGAGGGGGGTTGCGTTATGTTATTCTTCATTACGTTAAGCGCAATATTATTTATAAAATTACTTTTATAAATGTTCAAAATGATTACCACTACGAGTACCAATAAACTTTTCAATTTGCTTTATAAAAGGTTGATTAGCACGTATTAAAGTTTTTATACCACTATCTCTGCAAACACTTATAATGTGCTGCTTCATGTTTTCTGAGTGGTTTGTAGCTTTTGGTACACTTTGTATCTAAGGTAACTACATCCAAAAAAATCCAAAGATGTTAATTCTGGCGATGGAAATGGACCACCCCAAAGTCCATAATAGTCCTTACCTAATATTTTTCGTGCATTAAGTGAAAAATGCGCTTGGTAACCATCATGCTGAAACCACATGTTAAGTCTGACTTTCAAATTTGCTTCATCTAGTAGTTGCGGTAGTTGTCCATTCAGAAAAATTCGTTATTTCTATCCACATAACAAACCATCAATAAAGAACGGCCCTATTAATGTGTGACCAATAACTCCACACCAGACATTCACAGTCTAAGGGCGTTGATGATCAATCTTTCGTTGCCATCGTGGATTTTAGACACACCAATAATGAGTGTTGTGCCTATTAACTTCCCTGTGATTTGTAAATCCTGAATCATTGGAAATGTGAAAAAATTATTATTAATTCGTAATATTATTTGTGCCCATTGATAAAACTTCATGAAACTTTTGGTGCAATGATACACTAATATTATGGGTGTAATTTATGACGCTTTAGTATTCTGAGAACACTTCTCTGAGATATTACAGAAGTGTGAGACATTTGTCGAGGACTTACATGAGGATCTTTGGCGACTGCAGCCAACACAAGGATTTTTACCGGTAGCATTTTTTTTTTTGCGTTTTCTCCTGTTTAGCTGCGAATTCCGGCTTCTGGAAACTGTTTTACAACACACAAAAAAATTATTCCCGCAACGAAGTATTTTTCTCAGGGAATAATTGATTGTACAAATGAATTGTTTCACCAACGTTTCATCTTGATTTATAAAAAACTAACATAATTTTGATTTTCTCCACAACGGTTAATTATTCCATATTTAGCTCACAATAAAATAACCTATAAATAAATTACACAAAAGTATACAAGTGTAGAATGAGTACTGTTTTATGTAAAATACCCAATAGGACTTAAAATTTTCCGTATTTTATTTGTGAATTTACTTTGGTTTGATAACACTAAAGTCAAATACTATCACGTTTGCTTATAATTAAATATTATTACTACCCTCTTCGGTGGCATCATGGTCTAACGCGCTACTCTCGCAGTAGACTAGACTGCTGATCGTGGAGTTATTAAGGTTCGAATCTTGGTAAGGTGAACTGAGGGTGGTTTTTCCCTAATTGTTGTCCACTCTTCCTCTGCGCAAATACTGGTACACATTTTATAAATATAACCTTCCTCATTCCTAAAACCATTAGTGTAATTAGTACTTAAGCGCACAACCCAAACAACGGGATGATAAAAAAACCATTACTACAACTACGTGCTTATCAATATTTTATAAAGCGAATTGATAAGTGCATCGGATTAGTGGTCATCATTTTGAACATTTATTTAAGTAATTTTATAAATAGTATTTTATTTAATGTAATAAAGAACAACATAATGTAATAAAAAGTTATTGGATAAAATTGTTTTTGAATTAAAATACAATTTAAAACATCTTCAAAATTAATTTCAAATAGAAAAGATTCTGGCAAAAGTTGTTTGGTTTTAGTGTATAGTAAAATATCGTTAAAAATGGTATGTTATTTATTTTAAAAAACAAAGTTTATCTTATAATAAAGGACTTTGACAAAATCAAAAATAACTTGTACGGTTTTGTATCCGCCTGATAAAGCAATAAACCTTTTGTTCCGAACAATAATATTGTCTAAAATTCTTCTTTTTCGGGATATCCTGGTGTCTCAACATAAATACTTCACCCTGTATTTATACTGGTGTGTGTGTATATGTATATATATATATATATATATATATAATAATAAAATAATAAAACTACAAACTAATATATATAACCCAAATTAGCCTTTTAGTTTTATTATTTTATTATTAGTTCTAAAGATTAAGGGGACTGTTTACACTACATGTTTGCCACGTTATGTAGTTGTTTATCCCCTGTGCGCCTTTGATCCATATTTTCGTGTTTTTTTGATATGAGGTTTCGCTATCTTGTACGCTTTCTATGTTCTCCGGGGGATATCGAGGATTGAATCCTGGTCGGGTGTACTTGAACAGTTTTTTATAGATTTTTTTAAATCTTTCTCCGTAAAAATAAGTGTACACTTCCTCTTAATTCAATCTTCCTTATCCTTTGCTCACTAACGTACAGTAGCCTCATGGCTTGTTTGGGGCTACTGTAGATAGTATGTGGAGTAAGATACGGTGCTAAAAAAATTAATCAAATAAAATTAATTATTGTTGATGATGATAGTTTTAATGTATATATATTTTTTTCGTCTACTCTTATATCTACTATATATATATAGTATATATACTATATATATAAAATTTATATATATAATTTAAATATTTAATAGATATATAATTTATATATATGTATATAAATTTCATCTACTCTTATATCTACTATAGGCTATATATATATATACATTTTGAATACTATCACCATCAACAATAATTAATTTAATTTAATTAATTAGTTAGTACCGGGTCTTACTCCCCTCACTAACTACGCTAGTGAGCTATGAATGAGGAAGATTGAATTAATAGTAAGTTTACTCAAATTTTCGTGGAGAAAGTGTAAATATGAAATGTACTCACACTAGTGGTGAGGCAGTGGGAAACCATTCAAGCAAACAAAGCACTCTCAATCCAACCTGTGAGGATTTACACCCCAACCTCAACTTCTTCGTCAAGGCAGAGCAGACGATGTTGGCATATCCCGTGTTTCTACGGTTGCGGGTCATATAATGCTATAAAATTAATCTCTGAAGCAGATACAAAGTTTTTCAGATCTAAGTTAATATATCCTCAACACATAAATGTTTGCCTTGCTAAGCTATCATCTATTTTAGTTTATGAAATATGGTTTTTACAGATAAACGATGTTATTTCTCTTTAGCGGTGTCTGACTCCGTGACGCCTATCTCAGCCACATGTGTTTGCCCCACTTTACTCCCAAAATAGCTTGTTTACCACCCATTACACTACCAACAACTCAAGGGCATTCCCCCATCACGTCGCACTATCCGTTCGATTTATGTACTAATTGCACTAATTTGTTAGGGATAGGAAAGATTGAATCTAGAGGAAGTGTACCCACATTTATGTGGATGGAGCACCAAACTATTTAAAGAAAATCACCCTTAGTACACCCAACAGGGATAGAACCCCGATATCCCTGTATTTTTCAAAGCAGTCGAGACTATTACAGGACTGATGCCTTAGACCATGCGCTGAAGTGATCAACATTTTATTAATGACTATAATTTGGTTGGGATCAGGAAGGTTACATTTGAAAGGAAACGTACTCTCATTTTCATGGATGGATACTCTACTCTAGTGTACATAACCAGGATTTGAACCATGACCTCTCCCCGCCATTGGTCAAACAGTCAAAGTGAGCTTTACATTTAGAGGTATTTTAATTGAGTGTGCGTCAGCTGGTTCACAAGATCCGAAACCATTTGCCGCAATGAAGATCACTAGAGCCGCTATGAAGCTCCCTAGAGCCGCTATTAAGCTCACTAGAGCCCCCAAGGTGTCAACACTTCATATTAAAATGTTGACTTCCTGTTTAACATTTTAAACATTTTATTAAGGGTTGCACATCTTATGGTTATCGCATTGCTATTAAATTTTTCATTTATAAATTTTGACCAATAAAATAGATAACTATTGACTATTGAATCTAAAATGATAGAGATATATCATTTCTGTACAATCATTTCCTCTAAGAGGTTGAAGAAAAAAAGAACATACACTTTTTGAGACTTACTTATCTACTTACGCTATGGAATTAGATAATTATTGCGTTAAAACTTAAGTAGTATCTCTGTACAACTAAATCTCACAAAATTGTAATAATATATTTGCCAATATCTCAGATTTATTGGTTTTATAAAAATATATTTCAATTAAAAGTATTTTATTACTAATATAACTACAATTTTGCAACAAGTTATTTAGTATTTCAAATATCTGTGGAGATAAGGATATTTATAATACTGTAAATTAACCTTAAAGTCGTTTTCATAGGAAACATATTGCAGCCATTGTGTTTATAATCTTAATCAACGTTTACATACGAAGTTTAATTAAAATTGTTAGAGCAGATTTTGAGAAAATTGATTTTTTCTCTTTCCGCCCTTATTAAACAACTCTTAATTTTAGGGTTAAATAACCGCATACAGGCGGCATTGAAAAAAACACTGTTTTAGGGTTCGGGGGTCATGAAATGTCGACAACCATCAACGTCTCGAGTTAGATTTTTCTTTTTACGCACGCAATACTTGACCTTTATAATGAAGCTCACTATAGCTGCTATGAATCTCCCTAGTGCTGCAATGAAGCTCACTAGAGCCACTATGAAGCTCACTAGAGCCGCTATGAAGCTCCCTATAGCTTCTATGAATCTCCCTAGAGCCCCAATGAAGCCCCCTAGAGCCACAATGAAGCTCACTATAGTCGCTATGAAGATCCCTAGTGCTGCAATGAAGCTCACTGTCGCTATGAAGATCCCTAGTGCTGCAATAAAACTCACTATAGCCGCTATGAAGCTCCCTAGAGCCGCAATAAGGGAAGCTCACTAGAGCAGGAATTATTTCACTAGATCTGCTACAAAGCAAGCTCCCTTATTACGTAATGAAGCTCTTTAGAGCTTGTAAGAAAACACAGCTTCTCGTCAGTATTCCACAAACGCCTAATGGACACGGGGAGATTTAAGTTAAAATATAGGTTGAGTCTACTAATGGTGTTTTTTCCTAAATGGTTTTCCATTATATTTCCTCGCAATGGCGGGTTGATCACATCTAAAATGCTTCTTTCTTCTTAAATACGGGATTAGATCAATTATCATATATGGCTATAACCTGAATAGTTTTTAAGACGCGGTGATAAAAATTGTTTTCACAACGCCATGGAGCAATTAAATTAGTAACATTTATTAGGTCAAAATGCGTAAAATGTTTCAAGCAATTTTAAAACAGTTTCATTATTTTACCTTCAATGCTCACTAAACCACAACATATTATAAATAGCTTCTGGAGACATCCGAGATTAAGGGCCAAGAATATGAAGCTCATTTGAAAGAAAACAGTTCACTCCCTGCCTGATAATGTATGTGTCGAAAAATTGTTGTCATCAGAATTAGCTACATAGTGTTTGCCCTTTTAAACAATCTCGAGCCCAGATTAACCTATTAATGCCAGTTCTGAAAGAAAAAAATTATACATTATTTTACTTTGGGAAAGGTGGCAACGCTATGAGAATTGTTTGGTTGGACGAACAAATTTGAAATATATTTATAACGGAAATGTGTATTAATCACAACTAGTGAATGTGTGGAATGCCAGGCCTCCACCGTGGTTCGGACTCCACGTTAAACGGTAGGTCCTCCATTTCATCTCACAATCACCCTACCATTACACATTAGCGTGAGTTCGTATAACCCGAACGGGTAGTAATACATGGTGCTAATAATAATAATAATAATAATAATAATAATAATATATAATATAATGATAATTTGGAAACGTTTGGCTGTTGTTCCATTTAACTCTTGTAATGTAGACCCTCATCACCAACACATAACCTACTGAGATATTACACCAAGTTCCATATAGCGGCTATCTCAATATTTACCCCATGACCAACCTTTTGCTATCAAGTAGCTTCTTTCAGGGATCTCTTGAGATGTCCTTTCAAATAGAAATGAATACATGTGTCCACCCTTCGCCTCTTCTCTGGACTCAAATAACCCGAGAGAAGAACACGCAGCAGGTCTGATGAACCACGAGAGAAAGGTCCAAAGTTTCCAAGAGTCAAATGCTACTTTTCTTGGTTTTCTTCTTCTTGGTTTCCACTGTATCGTGGCTTCCCTGGAGTTGCATTGTTCAACTGACTGTTAGCAAGAACATAAAATGGAACTACGAGATAAGAAAAGGACAGCTGTGAAACGCTTTTGTCATGTCTTAGAATCTTTCATACCTAAAGCTCATAAAAAGAAAGAAATACTTGATAAACTAAGATAAATTTGAATAGGTGTTTATTATTAAGTACCACAGGCATGCATTATTAGACCCAAATAAAGACCAAACGTCAGAACTCCAAATTATATCACCTTAAATATTCATGAAATTAGATTTTACCGCACTGTCATTGAACCTAAATTTGTTGGACATATATCTATAAGACCTGAACTCATTGGAACTAATATTATTTAAAATAAATTTTAATTTTAATCAATGTATTCAAATATTCATCAACTGGTCAAAAATTCACTTAAACTAAAGCTACTATACCTCAACTTGAGCTAAGCCTAAAGGACTTTGAATTAACAAAACTTAACCCCACACGATCTTATCTTAAAGTCATTTGACATAACATTTCATTACACTATTCTAACAGGCGTATAAAAGCTATAAATATTGATTCAGTAATTTCAAATTATCAATCTTCATGAGTTATAAGGGGTCAAACTTGCTATTGTGTGCTTTATGCGTACCATTGTTAAGCCAAAGTAATTAATATATAGGGCTGAGATTGTATATAATTACTAATTAGGCATTCATATTAGATGTACAGTATGAAATATTTATAATATGTTAAAGACAAATAAGTTGTAATATACGAACAGTTTAAAATTGTTAAAATTACACCTTTTTAATTATATATAGATAATGTTCTTTTTATACCCCAATAATTTGTTTTTATCTTATTTTTGTAGTAATAAATAATGGGTTTTTTAGTCTGACTCTAATCGTTAGTTTTATTAATATGACTGAATTGATCTTTGCAATATTATATGTGAGATGTCTGTCTATTTAGTGAAATTTCTTGTTTTGACTGTACCGGTTGTATAAACTGAGTAACAGAATACATAATGTCTAACCGGCAGAGACCAGAGTCGGATTACCAAACTAATGACTCACCCATAGATAATAAAGTTAAAGAATGGCAACTCTCTGTAGTATTACTAGAACAGGAATTTGAGCGCTAGGTGGATGTCAGATGAACTAATACTATCAGCTTAGTGCAAAATTGTAATAAGTACTAAGGTGCGAAACTGTACCAAGTATATTTGTAATTGCTTATATCTTGTATACTCTATTACATTAGCTCTAACTTTAGATATCGGAACCTAATGCTCAATAGCAAAAGAGAGAAACAGAAGCATGAGGATATAATATACACTTCTTTGTGAAGTAAATGAAGGTTATTATATGTTAAGCTACTTAAAATTTTGTTTCAAATAATCTTATTTATATGGATTGAGTAGGTAATAAATTCACATTACCTAACAAGTTTATTAAATATTTTAATAATTATTCAAAAATATTACTACAAATGAATAGTTCATGCCATTATTATAACTTATTTGTGTTAATAACATCCCAAAAACGCACATTACGTTCAAATTGGTCAACCAAAGCTTAACCTAACTGATTCTTGTAGCGTTTTCCATTGGTGAATGTGACATAGGCTATAGACAAATTTATAAATACGCATTTTAAAAGCTCTCAAACTTAATATTAAATAAAACAAATTCATAAAAGTAATAATAGCGTGTTTTAAATGTAAATTTTCATGGTTTTAAAGCAACAAACTCATAAAACAAAAATGGCTTCTTTTAAATTTCAATTTTCCCGTTTTTAAGGCAACTTAAGAAAAAATGTCGAATGCAAATGAGTTGAGATTTTAAACAACAAACATTAAAGAAAACAACATCGTATTTTTTCGTCAGTAGCGCTAATGCGTTTGTCAGAGAAGTTAACACTGTTTCCCCTTACCTTTATAGAGATCCCACATCATGGACTCACCCAACTAAACCGCCACCCGGAGAGCACCCAATGAGTGACATTGACAACTTCTATATTTTCCAATATTAGACTCCTCTTTTTTACTTCCGATAGTTATTTGGCGCTTGAAAAAATATTCTACTATTTTTGTGATTGAATTTTTACTTAATTTTTATATAAACATTACAGTTTACTAAATATTTTTATGTGTTTCACTTGTCTTACTGGCTTTAAATTATATATTGAAAGGTATATAAACAACGCAACAGTGATGAAAATATAATATCCTATATGATCCTATGTTTAGTGAATACTACTCTTTTCCTAAAATATAACTTTTCTAAAGATTATAATAGCTTTGTGTGTTTGTTGAACATGGCTAAGTTAAATGCTAAAAAGCAACGCGCATCAAAACCAGTGAAATGAAACTAATAGGCAAACTCGCGTCAAAATAATAATTACCAGTTCGTGTGTCCAGTCAAAAGAATCTCGAAGCCCAGAGGATATAGAAAGCTAAAACTTTTCACAATTCTAGAGTAGAGTTTTGTACAGAACATTTAGGTGTGTAGTTGGGTTTAATACCATTATTGTTTTATTATTATTATTTATTAAAGCCATAGTATCTCTACAGTTGTTTACTTAGCTAAGAATCAAATTAGTCATTAAATAACACCATATAGAGTTTTGATTTGTATCATCGCTTCCGCAATAATTACCTACATACTAAATTTCAAGTGAGAATGCTACCAGTGGCCCGGAACAAAATATTGTTTGGTAACATAAGGAACAAACCACTCGTGGTTCATAATTTGCTATTGTTGGATGTTCCAAAGGCCAAGCTACCAACCAATTGTTCTTAATTTGTTAATGTTGAATGTTCCAGGGACAATCTACAAGTAGTTCATAGTTTACTAATATTGTATGTTCCATGAATAAGGTAAACAGTGATTCATAATTTACTGATTTTGGATGTTCCAGGGATCAAGTTACCAGCAGTTCATAATTTTTTCATAAATAGTAACGTCACCTCAGTACATTCAGCCGTGTCACAATTTTCGTAGCCTGTCAACCAAATAAAAGAGGTGGATGACTTTTTACACGTGACCACTGGTGTGGATTTTAACTATTGTAATAAATTATTAAATGTTTCAACTACAAATAAGCCATTTTTAAGTATTTACCTCTTGAACTATTCTAATTAAAGTGCCTAGTTATTCAAATAGGGGAGGGCACTCTATGGTAAATTATTTTTTATTTTTTGTAATAGATAAATACTTTACATTTACACAGTACACAGTATACTTAATGCAAAAACATAAACAATATTATCTTTTGGAATATTCAAGGATAATATATGTTATTTTTAATTTTTCAAAATGGCCACTTTACCCAACACAAATATATATTACCAAAACATAATTACTAGAAAATGAAGTATATATTCTCAATTATTCTCAAAATATTTTGTACATAAATATATATTGAAAGATCATCAATTTAAAGACATTTGCGATTTCAATCTTTGCATATAAAGTTGACATCCTGCTCTTCACAACAGCCACACCCCTAGTAAGCCTAGAAAGGCATCCAGAGGATCTGATCCATGCGTCGTTGATTTTTGAAAATTAATAAGCTTCTCTGCAATACATACATTCCACATCACTGTCATCACTGTCTTCTTCTGGTTCTTCAAACAGGGCTTTGGACGAAGGGGTGGGCTTATTTTTATTCTTAGATTTCTTATCAACTGATTGTTTTCCTTTCTTTTTTCCGACTTGGCGAGATCAAAATTGTTTTCAAATGGGCTGGGAGTAATAATTAATGCAGTCCCTTTCTTCCTATTTAGATTCTCACTTACAAATGTTTACTTTTGGCAAAGAAAGTATGTCTCTAGGGCTTACAGCAAATGACAACGTGCTTGGGTGGGGTCCAATAAACCTAGCTGGCAACAGAACCAGATCATCCACTTGGTGTTCAACTATTGGAAGTTCCTCATTCGTTCTTTTAGGAACTTCAGCATCAACTGTTGTAACTTCAGCATCTGCTGTTGCAACTTCATCATCAGCTGTTGCAATAATAGTGGCCTCTGCTGAAACAAAATCAGCTTCTGAAAATATATCTGGGTCCAGTGGTACAATACCACATTTTCGGAATCCATTGATTTCTGTAGATGACACTGCTGCTTTTAAATAAGCTTCCCTAATTAGCTGGGAGACCTGATATTATGTTACAACTCTCCCAGGATTGTTCCGTAGAAACTTGTCAATGGCTTGGATATGAAGCTATAAATGAAACGTCTGAAGACTGCATTTTGTGGTTTCATTGCGGTGCTAAACAAACAACATTAGTGTGGTTATTCCTGTATTTTATTTAAATTTCAAGTTCTTTGTATGAGTAGCGTGTCCATCGAGAATTAGCAGGACTGGATAATATGCTTATGGCTTACTGTGGTTCAAAAAAATATTTGAACCCCCTTGTGAAAATATCCGTTTGCATCCAGCCGGATGGATGGCAGGCAAACATAGTTCCAGGAGGAGCTCCATCCTGAAGTTCAACTTCCATACTTTTTCTGGGGAAAATGACAAAATGGGAGATGTAATTTCCACCTTCAGATATGCACACTGCAAACGTCGAGAGGATCCCTCTTTCAGCTGACGTTAGAGTGCCAAACTGCCACCTACCTTTTATGTGCAGGTATTTTGGTATTTTTAGATTGAACTGTTGTTAGTCCAGTCTCGTCAACATTGAATACCCTATGTTTTTCCTGCAGCCACCAAAACAAAATAATAAGTTAGTATTTATTTGCATTATATAAGTTATTTATATAGGGTGGGCAAAATGTTCACTCTCTTGGGTAAAGGGGCCAAGTGCCTGGCCACTTTACCCTCTTGGACGCCATTACACAATAAGTCATCGTTAGTGAAAATTGGTTAACTTATATGGTACTACGACACACAAATTTAAAACAAAAACCTACACTTTCAAGGGAATATTCATGCATAACTATCAGATAGATAAGTATGTAGATATATTCAATACTATTCAACACTTACCTTAAATCAAACACGTAAAAATGCACAAACACTTCAATAACAGAAGACACAGTCAATTAATACAGATACTCCCACAACATCAACGGCTTTGTTTTGGACTAGTTCAAACATTCGCCGCCAGTCTGTAGCACTACCCATGGACACAGTAGGTTGGGGTCACTTTGCCCGTCCTGGCTACTTTACCCATCCCTCCCCTATATTTTTGTCTAAGCACATAGTTTATAAATCTAGTTTTCAATACAATAAATACGTTTTGTCAAGCTTTATATTTAGAATATTTTAAAATATTAAGGCCTAAGGAATGTGTTTTGCCCACAAGTCCTAACTCCCTGGGACAGAGTCAGATTAAAGTTAAACACTCCGGTGGAAAAATTATAGAGTGACCAGTTAAAAATAGATCATTGTAAGTATTGGTAAATGAAGGGAAAAGAATAATCAGTTCCTTCTGAATATATTTGCACATATGTAAGATAAACTCTAACAGAGTAGTATAGTGTTGTCTGGTCACAGCTAATTACCCACCTATTACCACACTATATTACAATCACTACCAAAACATTATAGCCTAACAAGGTAGTTCTTATTATTAGAGTTGCTCGCTGGTCTCATGTCCGAGACCTAACCCCACAAGACCTTACCTTAACAAGACCTAACCCCACAAGAACTTACCTTTACAAGACCTTGCCCCACAATACCTTACACCACAAGACCTTACCCGACAAGACCTTACCCCACCAGACCTTAGAGAAGACAGGCCTCTCTTTATATGACCTATATCATCAAGACCTATCTCACAATTTCTAGTTCCTTAATACCTAGTTCCATAGGACCTAGATTCATAAGATCTAACTCCATTTGCACATGCATCCGGTTTTTAAATTATTATTTCCAATTATAGAAGGGTTGAAATAAAACATATCATGTTTAAACAGAGTACGTAGCTAGTACTTACTGGTATGGTGTCTTACTACCCCTCCTGACTTTATAGGTATTTACATTAATACGGTGACCTGGCGGTCTAGAGGTAAGGTGTCGGACTTCTATGCTGGTGGCCAGGGTTCAATCCTCGGTCCCGGCATGGATTTATTTGATTACCAAACCCTTCCTTCACCTCTGACAAGACATCTTGTGAATGTGGGGAATGCCAGGTCTCCACCGTGGTTCGGATTCCACGTTAAACTGTAGGTCCTCCATTTCATCTCACAATCATTCTATCATTACACATTAGCGTAAGTGCGTACAACCCGAACGGGTAGTAAGACGTGGGTCTAATAATAATAATAATAATAATACATTAATACGTTAGAAATTAAGAAGGAAGAAGAAAACAATTTAGGTTAGAAACCCCTCAGTACACCCAGCAAGGATTTGAATCCCTAGCTTCCCGTCACAGTAAACCAAAAAAATAGAGAATGACACCTTTGTATGCGTATCCACCGACGAGAGTTACTAAATTTAGTTTCAAGAAATTATTTTCTGTATTTTTTTTAGCGCCGCATCTCATTGCCCGTTCGTGCTTTTCGCATATATACTAATTACACTAATGTGTCTGGGACGAGAAAGTTTGAATTTAGGTTTTAAATAAGGGGAAGTGCACCAACATTAGCATAGATGGGAGTGGAAAACCATTTAGGTAAAAAAACTACATACACCTGAATGTGATTTCAACCACGATCTACCCGTTATCAGCCATCCAATCTACTGGTCGTGTGTCGCCTTAGACCTGCTGTTCCAAACTGTGGTCCATGGTTGTGTGACAAATGGTCCGCATCTGAGACCACAGGAGAATGTCTGGTACAACACAATCGTATTTGTTTTTTAAATTAGTATGTTACAGTTTGAAACTAAGTTTTCAATAATAAGTAATTAGTAATATAGCTGCTTATGATCTTTATTATACTATCATACAAATATATTCATTTGAAACATAATCATTACGTAAGTTTTTAAAAATTTCTCTACATTAAACTATTATTTATTTGAGGGCTTCGTAATCAAAACAGCACCCGGAGGGCAGACAGAATTGTTTTTGGACTTTGGGGTACATAAAACTTAAGGATTCGTCATGATCTCGAGGTCGACATTTTTCAAAGTGACAAAAAATTACTCTTATATTAGAAAATATAAACTATAAATAAATAAATCAAAGTAGTACAATGTTAACAAACTAATTCCACTAAGTTAACTATATTTTGCTACATAAGTACAGTCCAATTTAATAATAGTGATATCTTACTACATAGAGATCATATGATTTGACTTGAAAAGTAGATTGAATATAGTTTACAGCTGTCAGATAAGGCTCTTTATATGAAATTAGGACTGTAAAATGTGTGTATGAAATAGAGTTGTATGAAAATGCTGTCATTGTTGCTTGATAAACACTTTCTTTAGAAAATTTCCGGTTTCAACGAGTGACAGGTTGGTGGTATATTAAGAAGGTGTGTGGTCCGCGTGTGCATCAAGTGGTCCGCCGCTGTGAAAAGTTTGATAAACTTTGCATTAGACCGTGGGTCGGCAACCCACGGCACACTTGCCAAGAGTGACACGCGATACAATTTTCGATTGCACGTTGAGTGATTTGAGTAAAAATAATACATAAACTCATTATTTTAAATTAAAATCATTTATGTGATTAGTAATTTTAACAAAAACGTGTTTTAAATTTTATTGATTCAATTTTATTGTTTCAAAATGTCAAAATAATGTTTTCAGGACTTAAATTTTGCAAAACACATTTATAACTGTTGTAATTATTCTTATAAATCTTTTATATTAACATATTACATATTCAAGAAACAGTAGCAATTTAATGTATTAGATTTAGAAAGATGTTATATTTACATTTTAAGAGATCAACTTAAATTTGTTTTAATAGTTTTACTAGTTAATTAGTATAAAAATTGTTTGGGGGACTTTGCAATATTACTTTGGCGCAACACTACTAAAAGGTTGCCGAACCCTGACTATACCATTTGAACACCTATACAGGTAAATCTTTAGCTACGTGCTAATTTATTTTTTTGTAAAAAAAAAAGGTTAGATTTTCAATACATTCACCGCTCCTCCAAACTGCGACGCACCATGTTTTGTGCGTCTGAGTATACTAACTTCTGTCTAGCTAATGGCCTGGTAATTAATCCGTGACCGAGCCTTAATGACCTAATTCAGGCGTCGCTCGGATGGCGATAGCTAACGTCTATCTTGAATGAAGACGTCACACCATATGACAAAGATGGAAGGAATTCCTCCACGACTCTGGAGACACGATCTGTGCTCTGAGGTGATTACCGACATCTCAGTCGGCTTTGGAACCAGGCTGTAAACAAAGGGGCGCGTTAATCTGTTATGGAGTGTTTCCGACAGTAGTAAGGAAAGCTACAGCCCAATTTTAACAGGCAAGACCTTTAATGAAATACAATCATATTTTTTGAGGCCAACGTTGATTATATTTTACTATTTTATTTGCTATATTTTATAGGTATTGAACATTTAAGTATATCAAAAGTGAAAGCTACATATAATATGACCTGATGTATGAATACATAAAAGAAAGCCTAGTAGATTTTCTAGGAATCAGATAGTGTTCTTCTTGTGAAAACTGGGATACGCACATGCCAAGATTCAGCGATGTGACATTAATTTGGTTGGTATCAAGTCCGCTAAGAGTTTAGGTTTCAATTACCATCAAGGTTGTAACATTTGTGAAACGAATATGTATCTTGTCACATTGATAAATTAATGCCCAGGGTACTGGATGTGGTTTTTATTCTAGAATTAGGTTATTTATGATATGTGGTAAATCTTTAGCTACGTGCTAATTTATTTTTTTGTAAAAAAAAAAGGTTAGATTTTCAATACATTCACCGCTCCTCCAAACTGCGACGCACCATGTTTTGTGCGTCTGAGTATACTAACTTCTGTCTAGCTAATGGCCTGGTAATTAATCCGTGACCGAGCCTTAATGACCTAATTCAGGCGTCGCTCGGATGGCGATAGCTAACGTCTATCTTGAATGAAGACGTCACACCATATGACAAAGATGGAAGGAATTCCTCCACGACTCTGGAGACACGATCTGTGCTCTGAGGTGATTACCGACATCTCAGTCGGCTTTGGAACCAGGCTGTAAACAAAGGGGCGCGTTAATCTGTTATGGAGTGTTTCCGACAGTAGTAAGGAAAGCTACAGCCCAATTTTAACAGGCAAGACCTTTAATGAAATACAATCATATTTTTTGAGGCCAACGTTGATTATATTTTACTATTTTATTTGCTATATTTTATAGGTATTGAACATTTAAGTATATCAAAAGTGAAAGCTACATATAATATGACCTGATGTATGAATACATAAAAGAAAGCCTAGTAGATTTTCTAGGAATCAGATAGTGTTCTTCTTGTGAAAACTGGGATACGCACATGCCAAGATTCAGCGATGTGACATTAATTTGGTTGGTATCAAGTCCGCTAAGAGTTTAGGTTTCAATTACCATCAAGGTTGTAACATTTGTGAAACGAATATGTATCTTGTCACATTGATAAATTAATGCCCAGGGTACTGGATGTGGTTTTTATTCTAGAATTAGGTTATTTATGATATGTTGCTTGACATGCATTTTCTAGACAAACTTAATAATCCAACTTACAAATTAACATAATTTTAGAACGTACAACGTCTAACCCTCCAGCTACTATTTCGTCACTGTGAAAGGAGGAACCCTAATTTCTTTGAAGATTTTTTTTTCTGCTGGATGTCTAATCTGATAAGTAAGCTAACGTGCTCCTGACTGAGCCAAGGTGTTGGAATGGAATAAAATTAAGCTATTAATTGATTCGTGTTCTGATAATAATTGAATTGGTTCATAGCATACATGTCAAATGCCTTTAGTCAGACACTAATAAAACGAATTTAATGAAACGATTTAATGTATTTTATTCGTAGATGTATTGAGTTGTTTCACCACCAGTGGTAAAATGGTTTAAGGTGGGAAAACTTGCACTTATTAGGAAATTGTTTTCTGCTGTTTCTCTTCCATTCATTAGCCAAGCTTTTTATTTTTAAAAAAGCGTATGTCATTTTAACCTGGATGGTTAGAAAATCCAGTTCAGTTCCTTGGATGTAGACTATTAGTCTTAAAACAAACTTTAGCCTAGATTTCCAACTTTTGGTGAACGTTGGGATCATTCCTCTTAAGAGAACAATACTCAAGGTATCAGCCAGGATTAGAACACTGGACGCCTAGGTTCCTAGCCAGGTGTGCTGACCACCACACAACAGATCCGACTGTTCTTCAAGTTAGTAGGTGAACATTTACTCTCAAACTATTCTCTTCATTCTTATTACTTAGATTAAAAGATTAATAGCTTTGGTATTAAGCATACTATGAATCTAAATAGATTTGAGTGTGCCATCGGTTAAATGGAGAAAAGAATATAACTATATGACTTGGGTGTTTTCGAAATATCGGGATATTCCGGAGATTATTGCTTATAATGAGAATATTGTTTATAACTAGATTATTGCTTATAACTAGACCATTGATTATAGATAGACCATTGCTCATAACTAGACAATTGTTCATAACTAGATAATTGCTCATAACTAGACAATTGCTCATAATTGGACAATTGCTCATAACTAGACAATTGATCATAACTAGACCATTGATTATAAATAGACCATTGCTCATAACTAGACAATTGCTCATAACTAGACCATTGTTCATAACTAGACCATTGCTCATAAATAGACAATTGCTTATAGCTACTGGGATGTGCTAAATATTGTTAACATGGCAGAAAATTTGTACGTCTATAAAATAACACAAGGACTTGTATAATGTGTTCTAGTACATGTGTTCTGATACATAATAATCCCAAATAAATCTATTAAAATTATGTATTTGTTGAAAATAAAATTATTCTTTATAAACTCCCTTTTGAAACAATTATTATTGATCAAGGCCTTGTGAGAATGCCTCAGAGTAAACCTTGTCTGCAACCAGTATCGAGTCTCAGAATACTGATTCGTGTGTCCTACTTCCAACCATCCATCCATGGAGGGCTGGAGGACGCCACCAATTACAGCTCATAGGGAATGAAAGCAATATTATAATTTACTATCAAAATGTTTGTGGTCTTTGAACTACAGCCAGTGAATTATGTATTAATGTTTGTTCGAATGAATGTTCTATTAAGTGTTTAGTTGAAACTGGCCTTTCCAGTGATTATGTAAATGAAAACTATTTCCCTCCTATCTATGATGTTTACAGTGTTGATAGGTCATATTATGAAGCAGCTGTCTCAAGAGTGGAGGTGTTGCTCTAATATACCTTGTAGGTTCTATTTTAGGGCATGGTCTGAAGAAATTATCTTGAAAACAATACTAAAATTGTTTTTATTGAAAACCCAAAACTTAAAACTTAAATCTTTTGATTGGGTACTTACATCTTGCATCCCAAACAATAGTGGAAGTGTTAAGTAAGTACTTTATATTAGTTAGAGGTGATTTGGCCAACTACCCGTTTCGAATCACACTAAAAGATGGTTTTAACTGATCCAAAATTGACTGGAAATGTCATCATGCTCAAATAATATCTCAATACTAGATAAAATTAAAGGCAACTCAACTTTTTGCATCGACAAATACAATAATACTAGAACAATTTAACAAAACTAACATTTTATACCATCTTTTTGCTCATATCCACCTCCCTTTGGCAAAAAACAGCTCTCAATCCTTAATACACATAAATATACCCTATCAGTAGATGTATTGATTGTTATCAAACCAAATATTGATACCACCAAATATATTGATTACGCTTGTGGTGTTTATTCCAATATTTACAATGATTTGGCTAATGTTGACTGGTCTTGTGTTTATTCAACTGACAATGTTAACTTGGCTACAAACAATTTTACCGAACTTGTCCAAAGAATAATCCGTACTTAATTACTCATATTCCTCAAACTACTATTAAAAATACTTCAAATATTCCAAATTTGTTTTTTTACATTTCAATATTTCACTAGGAAAAATATCACTTCTCCAAACTTTTAAAAACACAAATAATAGAGAGTTTTACTTCCGTTTGTCGTATTTTCGTAAATTAGTTAAAACAATCTTATTTATAGATTTAACTATCGCTATAAGTATATAACTATAGGTTTTAATTGAGCAGATCACAAACATGTAATAATAGCAAATGGGTTTAGGACCTTCTTTCAGGCCATTCGCTACACCAGTAACACCATCCCTATATATCACATCACACCCGTGTATGTCGTTAATGCTAATTAAAGATTGAGTTTATCTATATGTTCCGGGACAGATAGAATTCCAAGCCTTATTGTTAAAGGCTGTGCCACTATTCTCAGTGTATTGTCAGATTATATTTTAAACCTCAGCCTGTCAAATGAAGCTTTTCCATTGTCATGGAAACAATTTGTTGTCACATCCATCTATTAAAATAAACGGGGGGTGGGGGGGGGAGTGTTTGTAGCTATAGACCAATCAATCTCTCTCTTAAATACTTACTCTAAAGTATTTGAGAAAATAATATATGAATATACATTTAACCATATAAAAATATACTTTTAGATAATCAGCAGCATGGCCTTTAAAAAAATAAATATTCTGTCTTTAATTTAGTGGAACATGCTGCATTTCAAAAATCTCTACTCAAATTCAGGTTGTTGAAATTTATTTGTATCGGAGTAGGGCTTTTTATTAATGACAGCATTGTATTATTACCTCAAAACTTGGTAATTTTGGCCTATATCACTCGTGGGTCTAATTTTTTGCAATTTAAATAGAATCCACACATATAACACATTTTAGCCCCTTATGGAATAACCTAAGGTTCCAATTTAGGTCCACTTTCTTTAGTGTGTTTATTGAAGACATTGGTGTATACCTAAAAATCAATAACTTATTTAATCAGTATAGATGATGTTAAATTATTTAAAAATATTAAATCATTTGTGTATAGATTTGTAAAATACCATAAATGGATTTTTGCAATTGTATACTTAAAACGGAATTCTTATTAATAAATCAAAAATCAAATCCATATCTTTACTAGGTAAACCAACACTATAATATGTTTTACTTATAAATTTGTCAATGATAGCTATTTCGCTCCGCTTATATTAATTATATGGGTGTTCTCCTAAACAACAAACTCTTCTTTCAATATCATGTGGACCATATAATATCTTAAATAATGAAATTACTTAGGCTTGTTAAATTTATTACTTATTCATTTAAGAAATTTGACTATTTTATGTATGTAATATTACTTAATTATATCTAAGCTAGAATATGCTAGTGTTGCTTGGAATTCCATCCACTTAACTGACTCTCAGATTGGAAAACGTTCAAAGTAAATGTATTGCTGTTGTTATAATTATGGTGTATGTCAGAATTCGAAACTGTTTAGGGCTCCAAACTCTTTAATCACGTAAACTTTATTGAACCTTTTTTGTTTTTAATATATTTAATATCAACATTTTTTATAAATTTATAATTGAAAATCAAGATATTCATGACCTTTCTTGGTGTTCTATAATAAAAAAAAAGTCTCAGTGACTTACAATTTCAGCGCTCCTGGTCGTTGAATCCATAGTGCAAACTCTATATTTAATTAATTTTGCTTTTATTATAAAAGGAAGCTTAGTTGAGAAAGTTACTTAAGGAAATCCCTTAAAATTAAGAATATTTGTTATTCACTAAACTATTAATTTTTAAACTTTTCTTATTGTTTGGTTTTATATAAATAACTTCAATATTTTTTTATCTAATTAATAAACTCCTCTGTATCAACTTAGTGTCTCAAATACCAATAATTAATTTATTTTAAGCTATAATATTAATACTTTCCTCTGTAATATTATAATAAATTGTCGTATTTGTATGTAATGTTCAGTTCTGGCCTGTTATAGGTCTTGTGGCTCTTGGATATTAAATGAAATTTAAAACCAAAAATTGAAATAGCGGGACATAGATCCAAACTATAGTCCTTTGGTTTTAAGGACCAATTGCTCTACCAACTGGTTTACCCACGTTAATTTATTATTTGTACCGTTTTACGTACTTCATGTCTTACTACCCGTATGGACTATTCACATATATACAAAAAGAAAATAGGGATAAGTGAGGTATAATTTAGAAATAATGCACCTTTATTCGCGAGGAGGGATAGTCGGAAACTGTTTTGTAAAAATCGCTTCAGCCCACCTATTTGTAACTTTTGCCAGGACCTAGCCATCACCAGACAACCAAACAAGACAAGACTGACGCCTTTGTCCACGTGTTCATTGGTGCGAATCTTAAGTATTGAATCACCTAAGTAATTATTGTAGAGCCCTACTAATCCATGACCAATGTTTATGAGGAGTGAGAAACTTAATAGACAAGTTAAAGAAATGTTCACGTGAAGATCTAACACAAGTTTCAATAAGAAACGGTACAGTGTCACTACACTATTATTTTGTTCTAAACGGCGTCTGTAATTGTTTCAGACGATGGGTCAGACTACGCCAGATTCACAAAGAAAGCCACCCAACTGTCGTCTAAGGTATAGTATATTCACACTCCCTTCAACCCTTCATCGAAGTGTAGTATTCAATTACCGACATCAACCCTACTCTGTTAGTGCCCCCTTTATAAGATATGTCAGACATGACGTAGGTACCTATTGTCAATAATAATAGTGTTAAATATCGCGTGCGAGTGCATTATATAAGTTGATTATAGTTTATTTTGTATCTGGTAAAATGGTTGAAAATATAATAAGTGAAATTTAAAATTTCTCGAACAAGATTACACTCTCCAATCATCTGTACACTGCATTTGCTTATGTTGGCAAACTACACCATGACACTATCTTTTAAGCTGTACCATAGTGGAATAATGAAAGGTAAACTTGATACCTTACATCAGTGGTTTCCAAACTCAAGGTCGCAAGGATGTTTCTGAGAGTCGAAGGAAGGTCTTAATAAAAAACTACCAAAAAATATAAAATACTACAATTACGAAAACTTCGTCAAACTGAGACATTATTAAAGCATTATTGCACTACTACAATAGCAACAGAGTTTAAACAACATTTTGGAACACTTCTGCACTCGGAATTTTGAAATCAATTCAAGTACAATCTCATTTTCTTTTCTCTTTTTAGAAAATATAGTCCACCTCTATGAACAAGGATTTTGAGGTATTGTAATGACCAAGGCTAAGCAAGGGATGGCCTCGATCCTTAGAATGATTTGCGTTGTTCTCTGTCTTTCAACCAAATCTTCAAATTTGAAGAGATCACCAACAAAATGAAGCAAACATTGTTTTTTGTTACCAAGTTTTGCAATTAAGTCCCATTTTCACGGGAAATATTGTGTAATTTTCTATATGTAAACTAAAATAGTTACTGAAATTGATTCAATTTATCTAATAACTTTTATCGAATTAATATATAAAGTCAAACAATTCTCCCCAAAACTGAAACAGAATAATATTAGCCACTGAAATGATGCTTTTGGTCACAAACCGAACATTGTTACATAGTAACATTTTCAATAAAATTGTGACTTAGATTTTGTCTGATTAAAATTTTATTGGAATTAATTCTGCTTTAAAAAAAATTAATTCAATTAATTTAATTTAATAAATAATAATATGAAATTAATGGGCAGTTAAAACTGCATTACGTATGGTCACCAGGCCGGTAAATATTATTTTATAACCTCATGATCAAAAATGTTTAGGGAAACACTGGCATACAGGGTAAAGGAAAGGTACCTTATTACGTAGTTCCCTTACGGGGTAGGCAAGAAAATGTGGATTTAGCTCAAAAAACAACTCCGTACTTAATTCATCCTCAAAAAATTTCTCCACACTTTCTTATCCTTGCATAATCCCTTCACTTCAACGACATCCATACATTGATTCACACATGCTCTTTTATTCTTATGTAGTGGCACTTTAGTTAGCACTAAATACGCCGAATACATGTACAGGGAAACTAAACATGATAGGTAAACATGATACTTGAAAACATAAAATTAAAATGCAAGTTTACATAAGAGTTTAATGGAGCAAACATAACAAACAATTATAAAGTAGGCACCGAGGCACAATCCAACATTTCCTATGTTGCCCGGCCAAATGGGCCAAAATAACAAGTACAACAATGAGTTTAGTAAGTGACATACTCATAGAATGAACTCGGCGCAAAGCTCCATGGGTCTAATCCCTCATTCGACTACAAAACTAAGCTGGTTTTATTAACTATAACCTCACTCTTAAAAGAAGTATAATTACACTTTATAGAGTGAAATATAAAACTAATACTAATTTAAGATACCCCCGATTGGGAGACAAAAACTGAAAACACGATATAGTTGCAATAGTGAATTTGTTGCAACAAAGATATAAATCATAGCGACTGACCAGCAAAGCATATCCAGAACCCACACAACATTTAAAATTAAAAAACTCTATTTTAAGAGGTGAGAATGATATGTGCCAGTGACGTTAGCATTGAAATTTTAAACATCTAGTATTGGTTACACAAATTACAATTAACTGTCTATCTGCCCCAGTCATAGAAACACCGGGCTTATATCTTATAGAAAGTGGTCATTCAGGATTCTAGGACTCTATACAGTAAAGGGTGGCTTGTTACTAATTAGTATTGCCAGATATCGTGAGTTTAACCCCACCCGAATATAAGCACAAACTACATTTCAAATAAAGGCTATTAACAATCAGCGAGCTCTCTTGCGGCTCCAGGAGGGAGTCAAACATGAATATATAACTGGGCGCGGGCCCTGAACAACCTAAATTCCTTGTTTCCTATCAGGCGGATCTGCAGACCAGAACATGTTCATACGGGCCAGGAAGTGAGAAACACTCCTATTAAACTACTAGTCTAAAGGACCGGGTAGAAAAATCAAGCTATATGAAAGATACGTAATGATGTCAACATGAATTTGACTATCCAAACCTAACCTAATTATACTTAATACAGTCAACCAAATCTATAATGACAAACACTCTAACTTGAAAGAAAAATCTCAAGAAAATTTCTACCGCTGCATAAAACATAGGTAGGTAGGAGAATATATTTCATAAGCGTAAAAGAATTGAATAGGTAAGAAAAATAGATTTATTATACAAATAACATAAAAAGGTGATATGGGGTTACAAAATTTAATTATAGGGCTTAGCAACTCCAAAAACAAAGGAACTACCCGTAGCATGGGAAAAAAACTTATCCAAGGCAACATTCAAATGGAAGTTAAGTTGATAGTGGATAATGGATTGCAAGACAGCCGGGCTAGTTCCTGACTTCCACCAGAAAGATCTAAAAAGAGAACATGGAGAGTTAGCAACATAGCAAGCAAAATGGCTAACCCTATAGTTTAAGAGTTACCAAGTTACATGTCGGACAAGCTACTTAGCTTGGCTAAACAAAGGGACGACATCCAAAATAATAAACGGTAAGATGACCGTAGGTCAGTTATACTTTCGATGACTAACAAACAGGTGTCCATACCAAATTGTACAATGGCCTGTCTATTCCCTGTGGGTACTGCCAGAGCACTCAATAGTACTTTTATGCTATTATCCACTTCCTGGGGTATTCGTACAATCTAGTACACGCCACCATAAAGTACATAGCGAAAGGAAGTGCCAACCAAGGGGCGAAGAAAAATAATCTCTGTGCGGGCCACCATACAAACTTAACCTGGTTTCGCACTTTGTGCACCTAAAATAGTAACACACAAAAAGGGGTGGCCACAAGAATTCTGTGAGATACTGGCCTAGCTAGGTTCTCAAATATAGACAGGCTTGAAGCCATAGATAGGCTTGAAGCCATACAAAATTTGCACATGTGAGCATGACGTTCACGGCGCAATGACATATAGTGAAGTCATAGAGACTTATAACGGAATAAAGTACTCATAGAGAAGAAGAAGCTTAAGTAAGCTCCTAAGAAAACATAGTCATATAGACTAACTAAACAAGTCGGAAGAGCTTGGAAACATAATTGCCATTCCGAAAAATTAAACTAAGTATGAAGGACATAGATAATAGAATATTGTGTTAAGGACTATCTCAACAAATTTGAAGGAATAGGCAACATAATTGTCATTCCGACAAATTAAATTAAGTCCGAAGGACATATAAAAGTGAACATTGTCTTAAGGATTATCTCAACAAGTATGACGGACTTGGAACTTTGCAGAATACTTGAATCACTAAAGAAGATTCCCTCGGCATCGAGGCGGTGACACCCACGTCCCAACCATCGTGGTCAGCAGTATCTTCTTGAGGTGCTGGAGCAGAGGTTACTCCTTCTAGGATATACAATTATAAACTAGAATTTGTGAACCTAGGTATCGCCCATTATATACTCTTTTTCTGACTCGCAAATTGGGCATGTAAACAAGGAAAGAGGGATTTCAGGGAGGTGGGGGGGGGGCGGGCGAAGGGGATGAAACGTTGGAGTGGTGGAGAAAGGAAGTGCCAAGGAAGTCCGATAGGTAAGTAGTGTTCGTATCTCGCGGCATCGGATCAGCGATATGCAGGTCTTTCTTCAATGTGAGTTCAAGGGGTTAGACATCCGTTGAAACTGTCACATCTTCTACTCCTCCATACTGGCAGAATAGTTGGCGAAAGCATGGTAATCGAATCCGGGAACATCCACGTAATGTGAGTAGAACAAAAATGATATTATTGCAGAATATTTCAGATTTAATACTCTTCTTCAGATTCCTTTATGTTATTTTAGCATTTGGTGCAGATTACACTTTGTAGATTTGAATTAAGAGACATGCTACATATTGCATGGCTCTGAACGTAGAGCCTCCAGCTGCTTCAAATATTAATTTTAAAAAAATTGTCGTTCACGACAAGTTTTCTGTCTGTCCAGTGAGTCTGTCGGCACAATCATTGTGACCCCAATATATTCAAGAGGGCTGTCAGTAGTGGAATACAAGATTGGGACTGTGTTTGTGTCCAGTGGACCCAGGCGTTTATACTAGTTGAACTGACTAACCAGTAACGTGGGAAAGGGAGAGGAGTAATAAAACATTCTCGACGCTAGGTAGAACACGTAGGTGCCGGTTAATAACGTACAGAAACTAGCGAGCCATGTTCAAATCCGCTCAGTACACTTAGGGGTCTAGTTGAGTACGGAGTTGAATGAAGGTCAGTACGTATCCGTGAAACTCTCGCCACAGAGACATTTTCACCAGGCAAAGTTACCGAGGCGTGGTATGCAGTTAATTATGCTATAACATTAATATATATTTAGATATCCATATATATTTTACTATGGGAAGTTATTTTCTCTAGCTGGCATAGGTTGTACGGGCAAGGACTGCTTATCCCGTTATACTTAAAATTGTTAAAGTTTATCTTTTATACACATGTCTTACATGCCCTGCCTCTTCCTTTTGATTTGTTTCGTCACTCGATCCCCACCCATCCTCTCAACATGTCCAAGCCAACGTAATACGAGTTCATTCCTTTCACATTGACCTATTGAATTCCCTTTCAAACCACACTCATTCAGCACCCAGTCATTACTGACTCTGTCCATACGAGGCTTTCCACATACATTTCTTAGATATATTACTCCAACTGCATTCACCTTGTTCTTGTTTTCTCCAGACAATACCATGCTTCACATTCATAAAACAATGTTGGCGTCAACACACTTTTATGTATTGCCATATTTAATCCTTTCGATACTACTTTATTCTTTGTAATAGTCCACATATATACAACTACTCTCCGACATACACTCGCCCGTCTGTCGATTTCATCATCCTTCCTTCCAATTTTACAGAACATTCTACCAAGATATATAAAATCATTCACTTGTTCTAACATTTTTCCATTTATACAAAGCTGACGATCATTTCCTTATCCGACCTTATCGAGAACTCTCAAATTAATTTTGGAGACATTTATACTAATGTCCATTCTGCCTGTTTTCAGATTCAAACGATTTACTGCATTCTGCAAGTCACTTTCATTCTCATCCATTAATAAGTTATAATCTACATATAACAGCACTCTCACATTCACACGGTCAATTTGTATCCCAACCGCTTCCTCACAAGCATTCCTCAAACAATTATCCATGAAAACATGAAACAACCAATTGAATAAAATATATTTGAAAAACTATTGATTTGAGTGTTTATTTAAAATATTCGTGTGGGTGGTATTTAACATGCTTTTTAGAAAGAAAACATTTTAAAAGCCAGACACTCTTTTGATTATTATTATTTTGTTTTTGTAAAAATAAGAAAAACTACTCGACTCTTGATCAGGAAAGTGTGAACCCTACTTTATCTCAGGGAAATAGACCTTGTTACAAAATGATGGCCGTATTAAGTTTATCTATCATATCTAAAATTACTTCCAAATATTTCAATCCACACTATTTTTATCACTGTTAATTTCAATCAAATATTTGGTTAAATTATCTCGTGTCCAGTAAATTGTTCAATTTTATTCTCTATCCGCAGTCAATTTTTCTAGCAAAGCATTCTATTACCTATTCAGGTTATCCACATATAGCTACACGGATATTCTATAGGCTAGGAAGGTAGAATTGGGAGGAAATTTGCCCAAATTTGAGTCGAGACGAAATGGGAAACCATTAATATAAATAAAACTCATGCCAGGACACAAATAGTGACCTCTCCTCCGTCTCCGTCTCTAGTAAACCAAACTAAATGCAAGTGTAGTTTAGTCTGCGTGACCAGCAGTACGAGTTATATTATAAATGAACTAATAGGTCCATTCTGGTCACTCTACTAAAGACCACAAAACGTCAAGACATTTTGTAAGAACTCTTTTTATACCTCAAGAGTAGTTTTCTCTTGTGTAATCCCTCTCATTTAGTCTGTTCCAATATTATTATTTTACATTTATTTATCTATTTATTTTGGTTGACGTCTTTTATATGTAGAATTAATTTAATTTCCCTGATTTATCCATGAGATATCTTAATGTATTTATTTATCTAAATTTACAAGCTTTCACTTGTGATTTCAACGCATTAAGTTAACAAAAGTTTTATATAATTTGTTTATGATAGTTTGTTAGCTATAAAATCAAGTTTATAGATGCAATAGATTAGTTTTACTAAGATTTACGAGACATTCAGTCTAAAATTATAATAATAATAATAATTGTAATAATAATAGCACTTAGCGCCGAGTCTTACTACTCGTTTAGGTTATAGACTAAGTACTAGTCACTCTAATGGGCTAGGAATAGGTAATATTGAATATAGAGGAAGTGAACCCACATTTGCGGGGAGAGAGTTTGGAAAACAGTCGTATCACTTGACTCGTATTGCATCGTTCATGGGCTGCCACAATAATGAGAGAGATAGAGAAGATGATGTGAGGCCCTCATGACCTCATCGTATCACTTGATTCGTATTGTATCGTTCATGGGCTGCCACAAGAATGAGAGATGAGAGATAGAGAAGATGATGTGAGGCCCTCACGACCTCATCGTATCACTTGACTCGTATTGTATCGTTCATGGGCTGCCACAGTAATGAAAAAGAGAGAAGATCATGTGAGGCCCTACTCTTTAAGTTGAGGCGTATTTTTCTCATACCATCCGTCGTGCACTAGACTTTTTGACCGAAGGAGAATAATTTGAAGGCAATCTCTGTGTAACGAAAGTGTCAATAATTTTGTAGTTCTCTGTGTTATTTTATTAATAAGCTATAAAAGGGTACGTGTATGTCATAGTTTAATTTAATACAATTATTTCAAAAGGCCTATTTGAAAAATTAATTCCCAAAAGAAGAACAAGACGTATCATTTTCACGACGAATGGGAAATTGAGTATTTCTTTATATTGGGGAAAGACAAAAGTTGTTGTTTAATTTGTAGCACCTTAGTGTTCTTACCAAAAAGTGATAACTTAGAGCGTATTATAATGTTCTCCGCCGTAGTAAATTTGATGGTTATTTTTCGCTCAAAAGTGAAATTCGTAAACTTAAATTCAAATAACTTAAATCAAAATTAGCTGTTCAGCAACAATTACTGGAAAACCCCGGATCACATTCTAACATTGCAACCATTTTATCTATGAAGGTGAGCAGCCTAATAGTTATAAATTGCAAATCTTTCACTGAAGGGGAGTTTGTAAACGAGTGTTTTCTTGTACTAGATGATCATCTTTTTGAGGGATTTAAAAATTAAACAGTTATCACAGCAGCTATTCAAGATTTTCAACTATCAAGAAACACAACACTGTTATACAGCAAATAAAGAAATGTATAGAAATATAAGTGAATAGCTGTTTAAAGATGTGTCCAAATGCGTTGCTTTATCACTCCAACTTGACGAATCTACAGACATCAGTGACACGGCTCGGATAGTATCAGTTTTTATTAGTAAGGTTTTTAAATATCTCAACACCCAAGAAGAACTACTCGGGATGGTTTCTTTAAAATAAAGAACTAAAGGTTAGGAAATATCTAAGTCCTTCTATTCATTCGTCATAAATCTCAATGTACCATTACACAACCCTGCTGCCATCACTACTAATGGAGAGCAGGTTATGTTAGTGGATGTATTGCCCTTTGTCGACATCATGACGATTTACCTGACTTCCTTGCACACTACTGTATAATTCACCAGCAAGTTTGACAAGCAAGAGGCTAAACAGAAAGAATGTAATGGGCATAGCTTTTAAAATTGGAAGTTCATTTCGTGTAAAATCCCTTCATAGGTGATTTTTAAATCTTACTCTTTATAAAAGGGAACTGGACGTAATTTTACACACAGATGTAAGGTGACTCAGGCGCAAATTTTTGCCGATGCTTAGTAGTTTGTTGAGATAAATAATATCCTTTTTTTAAAGGCGAGAGGCGATGAGTACTCTCAATTAGCAGATGATGAGTGGTTGTATGATCTGTCTTTCCTTGCTGAGTCCACAGGAAAACTTAGTGATATGAACCTAGAGTTACAAGGTAAAGACAAATGCGTTGGGGAGATGATGAGCATAGTTTCATCCTATATAACAAAATTCAAACTAATGATGACGGTCTTTACCATCAACACCTTTGACCACTTACCTAATATGCAGGACCATCTATAAATAAGTCCTGACTTTTTTTTCAAATAGATAAGTATGTGGCAGAGATTGGTTCTGTTATTCAGGAGATCAAAAATAAATTTGGTGACTTCCAAAAGATTGAATCAATATTATTGTAGAGGACATCTCATTTCCATTCAGATCTGGTTTGGACATTAAATAAATTGCAGTCACTTTTAGTAAAAATTACTCATTGAGAAAATTATCTATATAAAATGAGATAATAATTCCCAAGGATTACATATTTTTGAAGTGCGATCAGGAGAATAATAATTTTAGAAGTTCATGCCCCGAAAAAAATGTGCCGATTTGAGAAGATGCAATTAAATTTTACATTCATGTTTTGGGTTGACTTATTTGTGTGAATACGCATTTTCATTTCTAAAAATGTAGAAGACTAAGCAACGTTCCAGAATAATAGATGAACACCTTCACGATTCCCTGAAGCTGTCCCTCAGCCAGTACTTGTCTGATATCCAACAGATGGTGAAAGAAATGCAGACCCAGGCATCACACTAACGATGGAGGTAAGCACGCATTTTCAAATACATATTGAATTATAGTTAACTTTTCAGATTTTGTGGAGGGAATCATCATTTGTTTTTATTCATATCATAAACTCAGCCAAATATAATACGTTTATTGAAGAATTAGAATGAGAAAATGTGGTAGATCACTGCCAGTTTTGATAATGGATGGTAGAAGTTGAACATGCTCGATGTAGGAAATAGGTTGAGGTAAATGTTAATAGTTTTTTACAACATTAAGGTATTGGTTTCAAAATTTTCTATTATTCATTGTACAGTGGGAGGGGGGGTGTAGCGCCAATCAATACCTTCGTTGTTTTCAAATTAAATTTGAAGTATTCTTAATTATTTAAAAAGATGAGGAAGGGGAAAATAAAATTTGCTCTACCACACAAGAGGTCTTTTAAATTGCCTTTTTATATTTTTATCTTAGAATTAAATTTAAACTGGTTTGACTACGTATACCTCCCTTTAATTGAATTATTTTAAATAAAGATATAGCTTTATATTAAACAAATAACTAATCCAACTAAACTAATTAAAATGCAATAATGCCATTGCCATAGACTGAACTCAATCTTATAGTGAATTATTTTTAATTATTAAAAATGTTTCTCCCTACTGTGATGTCTAGCCATTTTGGTGAGTAAATTTAATTTCGATTAAACCATCTACAACACTTGGTTGAGCAATCATGACGCTGACGGTGGTAGCAAATTCAATATAAAGGAGACAAAAGAAGTTGAATGTTCCTGCTATGCTTAATTTCTTCACGTACATGTAGTAGTAAACCTTGCCACTAGATAGAGACAGCTTCATTTCTTCATGTGTGTGTTGTAGTAAACCTCACCACTAGATATAGACAGCTTCATTCAATCATATGTGTTGTAACGTTATTTGCCACCCTACCATGTATTTCCTTATATTTTTCTAATTTTGTAAATAGTTTCCAATTTATTATTGTTTCAAATGCTGTACTTCAAAGTTAAACCACAGCATAATACACTGTTTGCCGGAGACACAAAATAATAATATTTATATCCACTCACAATAAAATGGAGGAAAGAACATCTAACAGTGTTTGAAATAATTAAACTAATGCATTTTGAGCTAAGGAAGAACACTTTCCTTTTTGTTGAACATATTTATCCTTCTAAGAATTTTGTTGACTCCTCTTTATTTATTTTCCATGTTGGCTATGATTT
>CABFOW010003179.1:15796-80585 GCA_902141385.1 Timema californicum | reverse complement strand
GATATTTTCCTTGTACTGTTACATCCTCTCTATCCTATAGTTTTAGGGGCCTTGTCTATAGGATCGGCGGAGGGTGTAATAGTAAATTTCACAGATTATTACTTACTCTGTGTTCTAGGACATCAAACTGTCCTTTACTTTTTCATGTTTTCCCTATCTATAGCCACTTAGTTGTCTGAATTACGTCATAGAATTAATATAATTTTATAGCTGTCGTTGACTTGATGTATGCATACAAACAATAAGTTTTTGTTAAGTTTTGCCGGATTTTTGTTAGATTCTTCAATTTTGTTTGTTAGAGTAAGTATAAGGCACATCGCGTTTACCCCAAAGGTTACAGTATCACTTTGACCAACACACTATGGCCCCATCTTATAAGGTCAGATATAGTGTAGTCCGTCAGGTTGAGATTGATATTTTTCAGGGCAAAGGGAGAATTTACAGACACACACACACATAATCACGAAGTTCCCTTACGAGGGAGGCTAGAAACTGTGCATATACTTCCAAAAACCAGTTCTCATTTAATCTATCCCCACTAACTTTCTCCACACTTCTCTATCCTTGCATACTTCCTTCCATTCAACAAAATCCATATACCGAGCCGCACATGCTCTTTTATTCTTAAAACTCCTAATTGTATCTTTTTCACAAATTTATCAACAACAAGGCCCAACTCTTTTTGATTTCCACACTCTACCTTCATATATTTGCTACGTCGCTCGATCCACATTTATCATCTCAACATGCCCAAACCAACATTAAATGCTTCTTCAACATAGACCTACTGGATTCCCTTTCAAATCACCCTTCTTCAGCGCCCGTTCGTTACTGCTTCTGTCCATGCAAGGGGTGTGAAATAATCTGGTTCTAGTCCCTATCACAACAACTGATGCGATGGCCTCAACCGCTCGGATGAGATCACTCACTATGTCTCAGAGGATATATTACGAGTTTGTTGGTGAGTGGAAACTCTCAGATTGTTTATGGAAGCCTTCATGCATAGCTTCTGCAAAAAATATTTCCCGTGCTCGAAAAGATGATGTTATAAATAAAGTGACGGTTGAACGAAAGATGGCAAAACAGGTTTCAATGTACGAACTTATTATTGTTAATCAAATTGTTATGTGAACCTTAGATTGGGTAAGTCTTTACGAATAAAATGACCGAACATTTCCTTACATACTCTTTTTTTTAAATACCACTTTTTTGTTTCAACAATGCATGAAAAAACCTTTAAGAAGTTCAACGTCTGTATAATAACTGTTTTGGGCAAGAGTGAGTTAAGTGCCAATATTAAAGCAATGTAATAATATAATTCTTACTAATATTATATTCGGGGTATCGTGCACTTTCTAAGAACATTATGATTTTATATACTTTTACTAACTCATCCTGGATTTCATTCCAGCCATAAGTATTAGTTTTTTTTAAGTTATTACCCGCCTCGGTGGCGTAGTTGGCTAACGCGCTTGTGTAGAGCTCGACTGCTGAGGACGGGGAGATCGAGGTTCGAATCTCGGTCGGGTGAACTGGGGGTGGTTTTCCCTAAATGGTTTTCCACTCCCCCTCCACGCAAATGCGGGTTCAATTCATCTAATTCAACCTTCCCAATTCCTAACCCATTAGAGTAATTAGTACGTAAAGCGTATAACCCGAACGGGTAGTAAGACGCGGTGCTAACTATTATTATTATTTGTTAGTTAATTCATGCTTAGTTAAGAAGACATTGATATTGTTTTGACAAGCTAATCAAAGTTTAGTCTAAATAAATTATATAACGAATATAGCAATGAGACCCAATCGATCACTGGGAGAAACTCCAATTAAAGAGTGAAATATCCAACCTAGATTGGATTCAAACCAAAATAATAAGTACGTTAAGAGAACAAATACAATGAAGGAAGGACTAACTGCCGTTAATATAAAAATATATATATTCATCTAACTAGGAAAAAAGATTCTATTAAACCTTTCTAAACAATACATTTTATTTTGATTTATTGAAATCTTACTCCAAATGTGTAAATAGTTCAGAACCGTAAAGTAGACCACTTACACGGGGTCTGCCCTCATAGAGCCCACCAGGTCAACCGAGGAGTGTGATACAATATTAGGTTTGAGCCCAAAATTACATCTAGTATTATTATTATCACCGCGTCTTACTACCCGTTCGGGTTATACGCACTTACGCTAATGTGTAATGGTAGGGTGATTATGAGATGAAATGAAGGACCTACAGTTTAACGTGGAATCCGAACCACGGTGGAGGCCTGGCATTCCTCACATTCACAAGATGTCTTGTCAGAGGTGAAGGAAGGGTTTGGTAATTAGATAAATCTTTGCCGGGACCGAGGATTGAACCCCGGCCGCAAATTACATCTAAATGCGGGTTCTGTATTCTTCAATTGACAACATCGAGATTTCAGTGCTTTTAGTTATATTTAAATATATTTTTCAAAGGTTCTATTTTTTTTTAATATGGTTAAATGATTTTTAAGGTCCAGATTCTCCTACTCTCTAAAGTGGAATAAAGAAAAGGTAATTACGAAGTTTGGAGCTGTAGGTGCAGCAAGGTGGGGGAATGTAATGGCCGTGATGACGTCACCAGGTGACTCACAGAAAGCTACTCACCGGTTATTACGGAACATGAACCTCTGCTACTTCTAACAGCAGACTGCTTTACATCTTTGTCACAATGTCTGTACAAACGTCACGTCCGGAGTCCCGGGAGCGCGATTCTATCAGCCAAGATATCGAGTTAAGATACACTTCTAATCATTTATTAAAATGTTTTCAAAACACACACGATAAGACAAGTGTCGTCTAAAGGCCAAACACTTTACAAAAACATTCAAACGTCCAAAATCAAAATAAATTAAGCCTAATTTAACAGACCTCTTAAGAACGTGATTTTAATTATTATTATTAAGGTATTCTTCTCTGGGTATTTTTGAGGATTTAATCAGCTAAATTATTAATTTTTAAAAATTTAAAATATTCTCGAGCGCTAGTCATTTACATTATTCCATGAAAAGATGGTAGTCAAATGTATGTGTTAAAATATATAAAGATCGTTTCTTAAAATTTAAAGTAAGTAGTCTGTGGCCACTTCTTTTAAAGGAAAATATTAATATTATTATTATTAGCACCGTGTCTTACTACCCGTTCGGGTCATACGCTTTTACGCTAATGTGTAATGGTAGGATGATTGTGAGATGAAATGGAGGACATACAGTTTTAACGTGGGATCCGAACCACGGTGGAGGCCTGGTATTCCACACATTCACAAGATGTCTTGTCAGAGGTGAAGGAAGGGTTTGGAATGCCTGTGCTTGTAGTTAAATATAAAGCGAAGTGTGTGTGAGAGCTTATATATAATAGGACCACGATTGGAATAAGAGAATCTGACAATTACAAATGTTAGAAAAGGTACAATATATATATTCATAAGTCAAGTCGTGTGAGATGCAGCTTCCACTCTAAAGAGATGGTATGACCGACTATTACTATTAATAATAGGCCTACATAGCACCGCGTCTTACAACCCAATTGGCTTATTTGCTTAAGTTAGGATCTAATCACGCTAGTGGGCTAAGAATTGGGAGGGTTGAATATAGAGGAAGTGAGCCCCGCATTTGAGTGGCAGAGGAGTGGAAACTACGCCACCAAGGCGGGTAATATTGCTATTAATATAATAAAATGTTACTGATGTTATCAATATGACTGTAGTTCGATAACGATCTGTTGATATGGTTTATTATTATTGTTCCCAAGGACTCTAGAGATGTAATAGAAAATACACCATCGAGAACGAATCTAATAGTGGACGTGGGTACAACCCTATACATTTATTTTTAGCACACGTAGAGAAAAGCAGGGCGTTGAGGATCACGGACACGCATTAAAGAGGCACGGAACGTAATCTGCAACACACAACAGAGGGAAAAGCCCAACGGCATCGTTTTAATTGCAAGGGGCGTCTGCGTTCATTCAGCCCGCTATCCAGGCGAGAACAAGCGACAAGATCTTCAGGGGCGGGATGGACCATCTCTGGTTTAGCTAATGAAACACAGCGTAGCGAGCGTTGTTTAACTGGCGCATGGATCTGAAACATAAGGGTCAGTCCAACGACACGGAAAACCAAATACAACCTTGTTTTCATGTTCCCTTTCGAAATTACATAGCAGAATGATGGAGAATGGGGTTCGAACCTAACTGGGTGTGATGGACTCTATTTTAATAAACCGTAGTTTCGTACTATCGCTTATCGTGGGAAAGTTATTCTTAGAGGTGTGTAATATTGTAGTGAAATAAGCAGGTGTAAATGGGGAGTACCAGTTTGGATGGGTTTATTCACCCCTAATGCAGAGCCCGCAGCGCACAATTAATTGATAAAATAGTAAGCCTTAAACGAGGGTTGTTTGTTCTTTTGAATTGAAAAATAACCTGTGCCGGGATGATTAAATAAATGTTGATTTATAGCTGGTTCTTATTGTATTATTGTAATGAATATTATGGTAGACATACTTCCTAAAACACAAAATATGTAATATTGTTTATTTACACTCAGTGACGGATTAAGGTATGTGGGGGGCTAAGGCGCGGCACAGTGTGGGAGCCCCCTTAAGCACGCCATTTTTTAGAACATGTCCTAATACTCTCTCAGATTATACGCATGTATAGTAATTACACTAATGGGCTTGGGAAAAGGAAATTTGAATTCAGATAAAATGTACCCGCATTTGTGATGATGTTGAGGGGGGACCATTTAGGGGAAAAAAAGCACTCTCAGTATACCCGACCGGGATTGGAACCCCAATGGAACATTCCCGTCATCGAAAGTCTAGTGACTAGTCGATAGCAAGCGTGACGCCTTATACCATGCGGCCACCAAAGCAGGTTCATGTAATTTACATCCCAGCGTGTTTGAGTAAAGGTAAAAATTAAGCAAATATATAATTTTACACAATTTTAATTGTAGAAATTGTGCATTGATCAAAAAAAAATTACGATAAATAGAATTATATTACAGTAGTAAAAAATAGAGTAAATAAAAGAAAAATCACTGTGCTGAAAACAGTATTAGTTTATTCATTAAGGATGGATTGAGATTATTTTTGAATTCAGTGACCAGATTGGTAGACTGGCACTGACATACCCACCTCCCCTCCCAACCCCCGGGAATAAGTTTGCTTACCTGCCCCTGGAAGATAGATTTCTAATCATACGATATTATTGAATATAAAGCTTAAATATGCCCTCCGAATGACTTCTAGATGCATTCAACTTTCAAAAATATGCCAGATAAAGCACTTTAAATATGTTCTAAAGGCATCTAAGTGTGTGAAAAATATTCTAATTCAAAATAGCTCAAGGATACATAACATTTTAAAGAATTCTCACAAGAGGAACACTCCAAATAGTTTATGGAAGTTTCCAATTTTTAAATATGATTCGATGGAAGAAGACTTCAAATATCTTATTGATTCATCTAGATTTCTAAAAAAATTACAGAATAGAAACTTTTAAAATAGCTTCTAAGTAAAATATTGCCAAGCTCACCACTTCTAATAACTTAGAGAAGTATCTAATTTTCAAGAAAAATTCAAACAAAGAGCAATCTAAATAACTTCTGGAAAATGTAAATTTAAAAAAGTGAGGAATATTTAAAATATCGTTTAGATGCAACAACAATTTAAAAACTTCCTGAGGACTAATCCAAACAGCTCCTAAGAGCATTGAGATTTCAAAGCAATTCGTAATTCTTAATAACTTTTAAAAGAGTCCTACCACAAGACGTATTTAAACATTTTAATATTCTCTAATATCACGCTGAAAAACTTGTATTAAACTGAAATAACTTTTAAAAGTCTTTCATTTTCAAAAATGTGCCAGTAGGCACCATTCATAATAGTTTCTAAATAAATCCAATATTAAAAAAATTGCTGTGTAAGATCTGTCGAAGTTACAAAAATAAGAACTGTACTATTATCTACCAAATATTTATTATTGGTTAACGCAACTCACTCGGCCAGCTGTATTCGAAACGTCCCAGCCCACTTAACCTTCAATAACACGCGATGACTGAAACAGGACGACATACCCCCATCTACTAGCCGAGACGACTGACCGAGTCAAGCGATCTCTGGCATAGTTCCGACTTCATCCACTGCCACCGCTTCCACGCTACACCAGAATCGACTACAAGCTTCCAGAAGAATCTAGATTGACCTTTTCCGAAGTTATGGCACAGGAAAGAAGGCTGGCCAATCTTCCATCACGTGTACATCCAATAGTTTATCCTTCCACCGCTCCCTGTTCATATCTCGCACGCGTCAGCTGTAGAGCGAATATACGCCGCTGACTCTTGGTGTGATTTTCATTGAGGACGCTTTTAGTCCAGTAAAATGTAAGCTATTAAATCATGTAAATCATTTAAGAAAGGTTCTTTAGATTCTTTTTTTTATAATATTAACCATTTTGTTTATAATTTTGGCCTCTTCCGAACTTGTTCAAATAAAATAATAATATACCTTGAGCGATAGAAATATACTTTCAAACGTACTGCGCAAGAACAGACTCAGCCATGATTTATTTGTTTTCCAACACACTTCAGTTTGACTGGTAAGGCCATGCAATTTGTTGTTTTACCTCTGTTTATATCATTGAATAATAATTCAAATATTTATTTAACTTGCCAATGTTTTACTTTTTGTTGTAATAATTTCCTTAGTTTCCATCCACCCTCTTTTGGACGTAGGGTGGAACGATACAAATTATTTCTTGAAAAGGGTAATTTTTATCATATTTACCAATTTTTAACTCAATTCTCAATTTATAACGTGAAAAATTATTCTTAAAATGTTAGCCGCGCAGATAGAAGTTAGATGCTTGGCAATGTTCAAAACAAGAAGAAAAAAATGAGTATAAACACCAATAATAAAAACCAATTTCAGGAAACGAAATTTGAGACAGATACTCAACATTTCGTTTCTTTTGCAAACGACGAAATCAAAGGTTACGATAGTGAGGTCGAGTCAAAGTAATTACATCCGTTCCTGCGATTCTAAGCCCTGCGTGTGCCTCTATGGTCAAAACTAACGATACGGCTATTATAATTGTAGGTTTATGGTGCAATGTGTCTCGCCAAGTCGAATCTTGTGGTCGAATATCCCTTTTACTCCTCGTGAACCAGCGCAGACTACACGCTTGACAGCTTCCACACGTGTTCACATGCATGCCAAACAAAGTAAAGGAAGACGAGAAAGTACACTCCGTTAAAAAAGATTAATAATATCCTAATTCTGTCACGCGATTAATCAAATAATGCTTATGATCTTAGTAATTTACCTAGCGACAAACATAAAACTTTATTTAAATCAACTATTGCCAAAGAGTAATTTTATTTATTTAAAAAAATTACTTCTAAGTTCTTTGTATCTAAATATAGTTTTTCGTAGAATTACGAGTTATTTTATCTTTGGCAATGCAACTAACTTTAAAGTGTGATCTAACCTAAGACGCTATCAAGAATCGTTTGAAATTGTGGCCTGCAAGAATGTCTATATGATTAACAAGTTTAGGGCGAATCAGTGTTGCCAACTGTACGAACTGAATACTACTTTTGATATAATTTCACCACCTGTACAATCCAATTTTATGGTATTTCCAAAAAGTTATATCCTGTGACCCAGCTATAAAGTAACAAATTTTACATACATTATTATTTTTATTGAAAATCAGGGGATTTATCAATATGTCAGAAAGTCGTATCCTAGCGGTAAAAATAAATCCATTTCAGGTCGCTAGAGACGATAGAGTTGGCAACACTGGCACCAGTTGAGCTTGGACCTTTGTAGCGACAGGACCTATGTTTGTCTTGAGCTCAAATTACTGCGACGTATTTTAAAACCGTACTTGAGTCATTTTAATACAAAACTAACAAGTTTGAACCCCCTAGTTTAGTGATTCCTAGAAAATATTCCTTATGATTCAAACTTATTTGTGTGGGGTAGTAAAAGGGTCTGCAAGATGGCTAGGGCTGTACAACCAATGATCCAAGGCTATACACGAGTTTCTTGTGACTGACAGCTGAAAACTGTGAACATAAACACATTAACGATGACAAACAAATGATCCGTCAGAGAATCGTGAACATGTTTGCATATCACGTGGTAAACGTGGGTTCAAATCCCAGATGTTTACAATAAAGTCATTTTCCACATATCATCCTGAATGCTATTACCTTAGAGATGATTCATTTAGCAAAGATTAAATAAAGCAGGATTTTACTAAATGAACATATAATAATAGAATAGGCCTAAATATAATACATTCACTACCTTAGTTTACTTGGATGACAGCTCAAAAAGCTACTAGTAATAATCCCTACACCAACAGAAGACATCTGTCGCTTTGAAGGGTTGTAACGAAAACGTATGGTAAAGTATGAAAATGATAATTAACCACAGTAATTTAGGCCAATGTTATTAAATATTTAATTCGGGTCGGGCAAAAAGCTTATTTAGCATTTTATTATATTCAAACAAATATATATTATTCACATCACTTTCACAAAACATAGCTTCAATATGGCGACCGACGAATTTAAACCATGTTATTGTTAAACTTAAGTGAAATCCCCAAAACTAGATGGTGGCTAGGAGTCTTTTGTCTTATATATTAGTATTAGTCCATACTCCCCACACCTTACCTACTGGCAGGTGCTTGTAACCAAAATGTTAAAAATAAAGTGTGTATTGAACACATCAATATGCTGTAGATATATTACAAAATTAATCACCACGACCATTTTTTATTTTGGATTTTTTGGATCGTTGTGCATATTTTGGCGACACCGACTGTACACGTGACGAGTGTTGAGGATACGTGCACGTGGTCTCCACCACAAAACCCACATAAACTACAAGAGGTGGGGGAGGGGAGGCTAAGAGTTCAAACATACGGCAGTCACAAACGTTCGCCCTTTTAAGCTGTGGCCAAAACAAACGGATCGGTTAAATAGAACGTCTCGGCAGAGCGGAAAGGGGTTAGTGCTGCAAAAAACAAAACTTGTCTAATTCTTGAAAATCAATATTGGAGAAGCACCCTGAATAATCTGGATGACATACCGGCCAATACTATAATGTATATAGTTCGTTTTTATCCTGATTGAGTTAGGGAAGGAAAACCTCACACCCTTTAATAGATGAGCAAACACGTCTAAGAATGAAGACATTTACTTACAAACGGACTATATTCTCTCAGGGAAAACAACGGAGAGAGACTTTTTGCGAGCGGTAAAGTTTGTAAAGTTAAACACTTTCTTGTTGGCACCCGTTTATTTATTGCTCAGCCGCCAACGATCTTTCCTACGGGCACTCATTTCTTTTCAAAAGTCATGAACTAAAGGGTTTTTTTTAAAGTTATTTAGGTACGTAATTTTTGGCAAACAAAAAGAAAAAGAATAAGTTTATTGTAAATTCTTAAAAAATGTTTTCAAACAATAAACATGATACACACACACACACTCGTCCATTGTCTCGGACAGAAATATGAAACAAATTTTTTTGCCCAAAACCAAATTTGAAGCTTTCTAACGAACGGCTTTTCATATAAAAATTGTGTGTGGCTCGAATTAAAATATAAATGAACTACTTCACGAATCAAACACAGAACCATTCGATTTATCAGTTCAGAACGGAATCCAAATAAGTGATATCTTTATAAACAAAGATAGTATTTTTTAAATGGTTCCTCATCCTTTTACTCACAAATGAACCTGAACATGTAATATGGAAGTGTTTAAATAAATCACAACATAAATAAACGCTAGTTCATACTAAATAAATTAAAATAAGGTTGTAATAAATGTATAGATAAGTTTTAACTATATAGAGTTATTATATTCTGAAAATTGAAAAATGACACCTAGGCACGAGAATTGAACCCAGGACCTTTGGCTTAGTACGCCAATGCTTTGTCGACTGAGCTATCCATGAATAACCCCATTCCCAGGATCATTCTTCACTCAGATTTTAAGGCAGAGTCTATGATGGACGTGTGTAAATCGTCGGCTACAAATGTGTTATTTATTAAGATCCCGAGCTATCATATAACGCAGCCATCTTGGACTCGGTAGTTGTCTTATTGCTGCCACTTGTACAATTATTATAATTGTAAGGGATCGCATATTTAAGAATTAAATTGCCAAAGCTATTCGATTCTTATGTGGAGTTAGTTGATACATTATTGAAATGAAAATATTTTTACATGTAACAAGATTATGAGAATGTTACATCAAAATAGTACTAAGGTTCTAAAGCGTTAGTGAAGTGTTTGAACCAGTATCCTCCAAGCAGGGATTGGATCAAAATGTTTATTAAGTTCTGTTCTTATCCCGGTTCATCCAATAAACATTTAAAAATTATGTTATGGTTTCAGTTTGATAAAAAATAAAAGCTCAGGTTCCTTCAAATTTGTATTCAATAATGTGTTTACCATTAATTAGGCCCTATAAATATTGTTAATATAAATATACATTATAATATAATATACCACAATATATATAAATGAATAAAAAAACTGGTTTCAAACAAATGTAGAAAACAAAAGCAACAATAATAAAAACTTAATTAGAACGTAACGAAAAAAAACTGGAAGAAGAAAACCCCACTGAAGATATTTTTCTCGACAGCTTTCAACACACCCTTTGCCAACCCTGGCATTTCATCTCATAAGATAAAGTTTTATTCGCACCTAGCAGACACCATGAGAATTGTTTTTAAAAATTCACACCTTGTCTTGAAGCCAAAGTTTCCCTTTCCAAGTACCTGGAACTTGAATAAAACTTTCCCTCAAACGTTCACTGGGCAACATTTAGATCTCACTCCAGCACCCACGTCACTACTCCGGTTTACCTAAAATTGGTTTAAAAAACGCTAGGGTTGAAACTTTATTTACTTGGATAAAAACAGGGCGAGGACATATCAGGTGGCATTCATCACGCTAACACAAAACAAATATGATACAATTAGATAAACAACGAATACAAGCAACTAGACAAGATGTGTGTTTTAATTGGCAGCGTACAAGTTATTTAGTTAAGGAAAAAACTAATATTCAGAGATTTATAAAATATAGCTTAGCATAATATTTTTTTTAATTAGTTGTGAATATATGAATTAACGTTTACTAATGATGAATTATCTTCCGTAAAAGGTAGTCGGATTCAGTGCACAGAAGGAAAAAAGTTAATCAAGCTTCAAAATGTTTAAAATATGTATTAGATAAGTCTTAATTAATGTTAATAAGATGTTGTCTGTGTAGTTTTTCCTAGCTGATAGATAGATAGATAGATAGATAGATAGATGATATATGTTTTATCTCTACAGTGGAGGTTTCAGTTCATGTTTTAAACGGACAGGTCACCTTTAGTTGCTATTTGGTCACAAACGAGCGACTCTCGACCCAAACTGTGGTCGCACATAAATCCCCGCGACACATCGATTAGTTGCGGTGGTAGCCGATACAGGAGTATTTATGGGTAGTCGAAGGGGTTCACCTAATGAAGACGAAGCCTCGTGGCCTCCTCACCCGGGAGAGACTGGAGCCTCGCACTTACCCTTGTAAAATATTGATTTGCAGCGCGACCAGGCGATGGACATCACCGTTAGCCGTGGCCTGGATTCACACAAGAGGTGAGTCAAGTTACATCCTCCCACGCGAGTCAGGACAGTTATGGATCAGCCCGAACATTTAAAAACAGAGTTACAATCTGGCATATAACGTAGTGAAGCTAAAGTGGAGAATGTACCAGCCTCAGGCCAAAGAGGCTGAGGGGAAGTTAACAACCCCGAAAGAGGAGGTGGAAATGATATACACAATACAGTGGTGGAGAGGATTGAGTTTGGGCCTTTCTTTAAAATGTATCAAACATGACAACAACACAGCCCACGCCGCAGTCAAGTTTATATTAGTAGTTAAAATAGAATAGCCTATCTACGTTTAAAAAAATAGATTGTACTATCCGTCATAGACAACCACTATATATAGAAAGTTTAATCGATATAAGCGCCTTGAGAAAGGTTCTTATGCAAGTAGTCTGCTAGTATTACAAAGAACGTTGTATTTGCATATATTTACCCTTATTTTTAATATTAAGGACATATTTAATTAGTGACAGTAAAATTTACTAACATATTGTAATATAATTTCAATATGTTTAAAGTAAAACTATTCTTAAGTAAGGTTTCTAAGAAAAAAAATGTCTGTTTTTTTATAAAGAATACTTCTCTTATAAATTTTAAAAAAAACAGTGTTTAAAGAAGTTATTTTTAACCTCGAATTTTCAAAAATCAATAATCAAATTCAATGATAGTAAACTAATATTGAATTAATAGTTTCAAGAAAAACAAATATATAAAGTAATGTATAGTATATAAAAACTGGCATATAGATTTTTCAACCAAATTAATCATTCGAGGCATTTTTAAAATAAAAATATGTTTAATATGTAGTCTGTAAATTACCCTTAAACGAATTTTTTTCCAAAAAGATAAGTATACAGTGATTTTAATCTGGTTAAAAACTCCCCAGATACACAAAGTGAACCAAATTTGCAACCTCCTTCCTAACCCTAAATAACTTGAAGGTGCAAAATGTAACAAACAAACAAAATAATCAAGAGTGGGGCGCACGAGTCGAACACGGTTAACATGATATGAGAACAAATGAGTGTTACTCAGCGACTCGCAGCCCACCTGGTGGCGGAAATTAACTCAGGGCAACTACTGTCCTCAGTTTATAGTAGAAGTGATGCAATATTATAGCTTAGACCGGGATACCAAAATTAAAGTAAAAGATAAATGTGGTGTTACAATTTAATTTTAAGCATTAGTTATTGTTACATCAAATACAAATATTGTATATCCTTCATCCAAGAAAAGTGATATTTAAATATATACAAAAATGTATTTATATTCAAGAAAAAAATCATAAGTAAGCCTAAGCTGATATGTAGGGTTTACTTTGAACTTTAATCGACCAAAGTTCCTCATGGTAACTATATAAACTGTGCTTTAAAAGTTGGCTTAATAAATTTGATGTGATCTTCACTCGAACATTTGGAGGCTATAAATATTATGAATACGATAAACCAATATTAAGTCCTTAATAAATGATTTGACCAGGGACCAAAAACAATGACTGGTACAAATAATCGAAAAATTACATCCTTCTAATTTGAGAAGAACCCATGGTTAACACAAGCTCAAGATGAATTCCTAACCTTTAGCATAAGTCAAGCTATATGTGCAAGATGCCTTTAAATTAAAAATATATATTGTAATGATAATGATTTGGATTAATCTAAATTATGTAAAAAGTCATGGATGAAGGTAAATTTTCTTTAAAGTAATATATGTAGAGTATCGATTCATCCATGAAGAAAAACACGCTTCTCAGAAACAATGTGAATGTGAAACCATGTGACAATATATTTTATACCATCTTTCCTGTTAAAAGAATAACTGCGTTAATTCTTGTTAAAAGGAACACCTTCATAGTATTTGGCAGAAGACGCCATTTCTCTATACCAATACGAATCTAGCCTTCACAAAACCTGTCGCCGGGACTCTTTCTATTGGTTAGTTTTTACATTGTTGACCAGGGGAGAGAAAGGCAAGAGGTGTGTTATATATAAACCATTGTGCGTATGTTTAAGGCGTCTCCGGGAGCCAAACATCTACACCGAGATCCCGCTCACGCACAAGTCAGTCTAACACATTATAATATAAATCTCATCAATATCAAAAGTGTGCAGTGGTATAAAACATTTAATTGAAATATGTGCAAGTAATTTACTGGACTGGTGTAATATAAATAAACCGTGTGTGAAATAACAGCCATCAACATTTCTCTTTCTTTAATTATTTTAATATACCGATTTAATTAGTGCTCGTCGTACAGTGATGATAGGCGCTCGATCACGGAGCTTTATACAACCTATAAATTATCACAGCATTATATCAGGGAATTAATCTGCAGTGTTTCAATCGACGCCCAATGCGGGGTGATTGATCACATATTATTTCAATCGACGCCCAAAGCGAGGTGCGAATAAACCCATAGTACTACGATTGACGCCCAAAGCGAGGCGCAATAAATTCACATAGTATTACAATATGTCCCTCAAAAAGTCTCAAACATAACGAGAATTATTTAAAGTTTTCATAATTTTCGGGAACGTACTTTGACAAAAGAATATCAAGTTGTTCAGAGCCTAAGCGGCAAATAATAAGTTTATGGTAAACTTTGTATAATGACCTAACTCAATATGACTAACAGCATTATAAAATTAGCAAACATTTAAGTTTTAATTTTATTCATCGAAAATAAATATTGTATTATAGTAAAGTTCGTAATAAAGTTTATTTCCGTATTAGAGTTTTTGCTAAATTATTTTCCTTCATAAGCTATCCATCAATCATGATAATGAAAGTTTAAAAGTACATTACCATTTTAGAGTATTTGGAGAATTATTCTCAAACAAGAGACATGACAGTTTTAAGCGTATATTTATATTTTAGAATATTTGGCAAAATATTCTCTTTGATTATATATAATAAAAAAAACAAGTGAAAGTTTAATAGTCTATTTCCATATTAAAGTATTTTGAAAAATATATTGTTAAATATAATCAAGCAACCAAGTGACGGTTTAGTTAATTTCCACATCAACGTATTTGGAAAAGTATTATCCTATCCTATCAAGTCTTCCAACGAAGCATCTTTAAAAAAAAAAAATTTAGTAATATGTCCNTTTTTTTTTTTTTTTAGATTTACAAATATAGGTTTAATAATTATTTTGAAGCCGAAACGGAATTTAGCTTACATTTTCTTAACACCTCGTAGCTCGACGCTACCCACGTAGTTCAAACAGAACAAGTCCCAATAGTGCTCTTCACTTGGCTAAACGACGTCCCATGTTCGATTCCCGTAATTATACATTCATTCCCCAAGCTTCACCTTTCATATACACATTGAATAGCGTTTCACTCTCATTTTTAATCGAGATAAGTAAAAAATTCAGATTTTAATAGAACTTTTTAAAGGAACTCAAAGTTGCATTCATCAGAGAGAAGTAAAAAAAACTAGTCATTTATGGCTTTTTTTATTAGTTTTATTTAGATTGATAGCTTTTGATCATGACCACAAGAGTTATAAAAACAGTTTTAACATATTCATACGTGAAGTCTTGTTAATTGTTTGAGAGACATTATCAATACCTGTAAACTAGCAGTAATAACATAATAAAATATTATTAATATTGACTGCAAAAGACAATTTCCAATCTATTCTTCTTGCAAGAATACTTCTTCGACAGGTATTTTTGAGCCACCTAAGAGTACTCGGCCTAAATATAATACATTCACGACGCTAGTTTACTCGGATGACAGATAAAAAAGGTATTAAAAATAATCCCTAATATATCCCTACGCAAACAGCTTATATCCGTCAATTTGGATAACTGTAATTAAAACGTATGGCAATGTATGAATGTGATAGTTAACCACAGTAATTTAGGCCAATAACATTTATATATTTATTTTAGATCAGGCACAAGGATTAGTTATCGTTTAATTCCACTTGAACAAATTATAACTCGCATCACTTTCACAAAAGCATAGCTTCAATATGGCGACCGCCGAATTTAAACCATGATTCACGGTGATGCACCCACGCAGTAGCTAAACATATTTTATTAAGTAAAATATTTCGAAATACGATAAAATGATCAAAAATAATGTATTATATATAAATATATATATATAGGCATATAAATATATATAAATGACAAGTATTTTCACTTTCCTAGTTAATGCTATGCTTGTTATTTTAAATGTACCTAAAATATAACATGTCAGTAAAAAACCTCATATACAATAAAACAGGGATCTATTACAAGAAGTGTTGGCAACCCGGAACCTAACATATCATCATTTAACTGTCATCCAGGTAAAAACCTACAGACTTTACAAGGGTTTCCTTGTCTGTGACCAAGCCCTTTCTGTTTTTATAAATACTTGTGAATTTATATTAACTTACTGAGAACACTACTCGCTTGCAACCCTTTGGGAGCCTCGGTAATAATCAATATCAGGGGTTACTAGAGCTACTTAAATAAATCCAATTATCAAATTATCTTATCTTCTCAAAGTTTTCGTTTCGGGCAGTTAGTAAATCCTCATAAACTAACAATATAATTATGGTGTGTTAACCTTAACGTCATGTTATATGTTTAGGCCTATCATCGTAGTACGATACACGATAGTTTGCAAGTTGTATAAGGTTAAAACATGGTGTTTGGAGGTGAGTGTCAACAACTTACGACTGTAAACTTTCTTCGTTATCAAAGGTTATCAATAAAACCAACATCGTCTCCAACAGCCTTTCCCTGTTTCAAACCTTAAACGTCAAAAAGGTTTACAATTTTATTTCGTTTTATTCCTCCACTCGGTTCGCCGCGTTTTCTCGGGATTGTTGTGGAAACTCATAAAAAAAAAGCTAAAAAACGAACGAATGATCGTAAATCTATCTTCTCCCGGCTCACCTAAGCTCTCCTAATGTATCTCGGTGCTGAAGTGAGAGAGAGAGGAATCTTATGATTGATGTCCTAGGACCCCGCGCACGTCCACCAGTAGTGGATATTGTCGCCACAGGACCTCACGTAATGGCGCGCTGAAGGGGGAGCATCGGAAAACATTCAGTTTTACGGCGACCCCTGATAAGCCGAGAAGGGAAGTGTAGCGTCTTGACGCCACCGGACAGACTGTGGTTTGTGCGGGGGAGGGGGTTTCACGAGTCTTACCTCTGCCACTTGTGCATTTCGTTAAAAAATAAACCTTTTCACTAAGTTTCTTTAAATTAGTCTAAGAATAGGACACAAAAAACAGGACGAGCTAAAACCTGAACAGATTGCCAAGGTCGCCTTAGACGAGCTATTTAAAAATAATGTATATCACCCCTGTTTTTGTGCAACAACCCTTAAATAGCGTGTGTCTAGCTTCTCTGATAACCGGCATTATCAAGTATAAATAACTCGAATTAAGTTTTTATGTGAAAAAAAACTTTATATCTCATTGTTTACCCCCAGCCCCAATGTAGATCATGAATCATGGCTGTTAGAAGAGCGTTTCAGATGGGAAGCTACTTTTGACAACCACAAACCAAACAACGGCAGTAAGAACATTTCCCATACCTCTAAAATATGACTGCATCTTGACTAAAGACCACACATCCGATAGACGTGTCTCGAGATAAAGGTTGTGATGACACAGTTTGCCCTGAGAGGTAGCAACCTGCCTTTCCACTTTGACGAGAGATAAATGTTTCTAACTCTCATCGAGTTTAATTAATAGAAGTTAAATTAAGGAGTGGAATTTTTTTTATCAATCATTAAGCTAATGATCCCGCCCTGAAACAAGAGGGGGTTTAAATAATGTATGGCCCAATCTCGGGGCCAGAGCACGACCACAATGAATGTTTTAGAGCAGCAGGGATGAGTTCGCCCCGAAGTTGTACTACCATCTTAAAGAAACAATCAACCACACTAAATATTAACGGCCTCATTCCGGATAGCCTTCATCTTTATTCAGGTTTAATGATATCACCCCAATTGTTTTATCAAAAACATTCCAAAAAGAGTTATACATTTGCAATCCTATATTTAGACGAAGATTAATGCAATTTTATATACAAGGCGAACTAAGCTTTGAACGTGTTACCGCGTCTTACTACCCATACGAGCTGTACGCCTATGAGCCAATTAAACTTACCTAGTAAGGAGAAGGGTAGAGTTGTGAGGAAGTGTATTCGCATTTGAGGGGAGGAAGAGTTGAAAACTATTTCCAACAAATTATTCTCAGACCACCAGATAGAGAATCAAACTCTAATAATCCCGTCTTCAGCCATCGAGTATTTTGCGATAGTGACGCCTTAAATTATTCGACCACCGAAGCAGGCATGGATATTAACACACGACATACTAGTTGACAACTAATTAGAATTATTTAAAATTCCCACAATTGGAAAAATGTAGCCGTTAGTCAATGTTAGTCAATGTCAGTAAATGGAGTTGTTTTATTAAGGTAAGCAGGCCGCACATATATAGATCTAGCCTCATGCTGATGTTACGAAATTTCATTTATTTTTATTTAAATCCCATACTTAAACAAAATACAACAAATATAAGCAAAAAGAGAAAGAAAATATATAAGAGCGTGTAAAAAAGATATGTTGATTAAGTAGGCATATATATTTTATATTCAAGGAGGGTGGCCCCGTTCCGATTGATCATACACATGCGCTCATCATCAGGTTATGGAACTCCGTAACTATACCTGCTAACTTAAGAGACGCACAATAATAACCATTTTCAAAAAGGGAGACAAGGCTCAGTGTGGCAACTATGGTGGAATATCCCTGCTTTCTGTTGCCGGCAAAACTCTGCCACTCGCCGAAGGGTCTTTACCAGAAACACAATGTGGATTTAGACCAAACCGAGGTACAGCTGATATGATATTCAGTGCAAGGCAAATGCAGGAGAAATCCAGGGAACAAAATCGCCCTCTGTACATTGCCTTCATTGATCTCTTCTAGGCCTTCGACTCGGTTAATCGAGATGCTCTTTGGAAGATCTTAGGTATAATTGGTTGCCCCGCGAAATACATTCTGATTCTTCGCCTGCTATAGGATAACATGAATGTCACTGTTCTGAGCAATGGGCTTGGAGAACCCTTTGAAATCACAACGGGTGTCAAACAGGGATGTGTAAATTCCCCCACTCTATTCTCAATATTTGTTGGAATTATAATTTATATTAAATGGGAAACTGCCACCTAGTGTAGAAATAGTGTTCAGGACGGACAGTGGCTTATTTAACCTTAGCAGACTACGAGCAAAGACAAAGAGTCAGTTCTCGAACTCCAGTACGCAGATGACAACGTTGTTTTAGCCAACTCAGAAGAGAACTTCCAAGCTATTTTGACTACATTTAATGAGGCATATACGTTAATTGGGCTGGGCATTAATATCGTAAAGACGCAAATTCTGTATCAACCTGCACTCAATTCCAACGTTGCAGCTCCTGCCATCACAACCAAAGGGGAGGTCTTACACAACATTGAACACTTTCCTTACCTTGGCAGTCACCTATCGGCAAACGCAAAAATTGATTGTGAAACCCAACACCGCCCAGAATGTGCCAGCGCAGCTTTTGGACGGCTGCGAGAAAGTCTTTGACAGCCATAATATCAGAACTTAGACCAAACTGTACGTGTACCAAACTATCATAATAACAACTCTTATTTATGGGTGTGAAGCTTAGACCACCTAAAGAAGGCACCTAAAATTCTTGGAGAGGTGCCATCAGCGTCATCTTAAGAGAATCCTCCGAGTAAACTGGCAAAACCGGCGTATTCTTAGAAGAGGCCACTACCATCAGTATTGAAGCGTTGATAATCAAGCATCAACTTCGATGGACAGGCCACGTTGTTCGAATGCACAAAATTCGACTCCCAAAAGATGATATATTCACAGTTGAAGGATGGCCAACTAAACCTGTGGGGACAGCACAAAAGGTACAAGGGCGTTCTCAAGTCCAACATGAAGTGCCTAATCGACATTGTCAACTGTGAGGCCACAGCGGCCAATCGCCCAGCATGGCGTCGGCTTGTTCATGAAGGCCAAACACTTTTAACTACAACGACAAAGACACCATTTGACAAGCGTAATTCCCGGAAAGAGCGAATACGCTATAGGAGAGTCAACGCTCAACAACAAGTGGTTAACGGAAACAACGTATGCCAACACTGTAGGAGAGTCTGTAACAACAGGATTGGTCTCTGCGGACACTTAAGAACGCACAATCTCAACAAATGATTTCCGAAGACAATCATACTCGTTAGCGAGTGATAGCACATCATCATAATTTATAAATAAATACGTGTGGTTTTATAGTGGCACCATAGTATGTGTTACTTATAAGGCATCCGTACACTATTAAAGAGTTTAGGGTACAAACATTTGACTTATGTGAATTAGTCAAGCTCTTTTTAAAATGTTAATTTCGTTTGAAACTTATTTTTAATAGTGATATAAGTGAAACAAAAAAATGAAAACCCGTTGGTCCACAAAATGGCAGTCCGGATAAAAGTGATGAACTATCCCATTATGAAAATCACAACGATGAATTAAAATAATTAAATATCTATAACGTCCCTATTTATTTGGAGTGCCCGGTAGCCAACCCTTGCCACTATACTACCGGAGCACCGTAGGGGGTTACATGTGTACCACCCCCCTTCTCCTCTACTGGACAAGGGCAGATGAACACGTACAAAAAGGTAAAGAGGGCAAGAAAACAACAAGAAATGATTTAATTGCAGAAGAGCGTTAGGACCACATATTCGTTGATAGGCCTATACTTGGACCTATTCAATAATCTGTCGTCATGAACCCTTCTCAATCACCATCCACTACTATACCTTAATACTCAAAAGGAATGGTACGAGAGTCTTTTGTTTGATCAGCCAAAATTACTTTAAACTTGTCGATGTAAATTAAAGATTGCGAGTCTAATAAATAAATATTTATTTGAGAAAAGATTAACAATAAATATATATATATGTGAATATATGCATACAAGTAACAATAGATAGTTAGAAGAGAATTACATAAATAAAAAAGAAAAAAGGGTTATGCCCATAATTATACAGAGGCGCTGTATCCATAGCAACCTTGTCCTAACAATTACATTTACAATGTAGCTTTACAAAAATATAGAAAAGGAAAAGGGTTATGCCCATAACTATACAGAGGCGCTGTAGCCATAGCAACCTTGTCCTAACAATTACATTTACAACGTAGCTATTACATAAACAAAAAAGAGGTAAAAGGGTTATGCCCATAACTATACAGAGGCGCTGTAGCCATAGCAACCTTGTCCTAACAATTACATTTACTACGTAGCTTACGGCCCCTTAACGGGCCCCAGCGGCAACCCGCAGTGCGCTTCAGCACTAAACATTACATTTTACAAAGGAAAGTTACGTACGCTTCATAGTTACAAAACATTGGCGTATGACTTTAATGGCAACCCAAAAAGAAAGTAAAATACTTATATTATTCTTAACCCAAATTAATCCAGGCATTCGCCTTGTAAAGGTAAATTTAAAAAAATATACAAAAGGTCCCTCATAGTTTCAATCTCGGGACAACAAGCCGGAAGGGCAAAAACCTCGGCAATATATTTAACAAATTATAAATAGCATTACGTCATGTTAAACTACATACTTTGCCATTCTTACAATATTACAAAAAATAACAGATGAAAGTCGAAAGGAAATTTAGAATGTACTGGCCAAAAAGAGAATTTAGACCTAACCTATAGTTTACCAAATAAATCTTTGAATAATTTCCAAACAGTAAATTTTGAGTAGTACGGCCGAAATTGAATTTATACCTTTGGGAAAACTCCCATCCTGTGATGTGTGTCCCAGACACGGACAAACCAAGAAGTCCTGCTTAAGGCACACGACATCAGATTATAAGCAATTTTTCTCTGAGAGGAGGGGAACATAGGGGAAACCAAAAGAACATAGTAGAACATTCACATGAAACAGCGGGATTGGTGGTAAAGAACAAATAGGTCATTGGAGAGACGTCTGGAACATCACGTGATCACCACCTGACCACTTCCCATGGGGCAACGCGAGAAATGCCACGCTCACCACGCCACACCTCCACTGTCTATCAGTTACGCCTTTTCACTCGGGGCGAGAACAATGTGCGCGGGCCGGGATGTTTGTTGACGAGACTTCACACACAGAGACCGAGAAACGGGGCAGTTTTGGTGAGTCTTGTTATGTTCACTCTTCGTGGTTGTAGACTTGGTGTTATTTAACTCATTTTTGCTTCTTGCTTGTAACGTTGATCTCAAGCAACGTTACACATGGTTAGGATGGACCCCGAGCGTTAGGGGTTGGGGTGGATGGTTCGTGGGCAATGAGGCTAGCGAGTTAGTCCAAGAAGATATGTTTATTACTCCAGATAGAGGCTAACTACTACATAAGTATGAGGTAATCCCTGTGACGAGGGAGCACGCACGATAACGGGACTCGCGACAACTACCCAAAGACCCGGGATCGACCCTCCGGTCGGGGTGAACCGCCAGATCACATGTTAACTCGTCATCTCTCTAACGACAACTCCCCCACACATGCATCCAGCATGGCTTCCAACATTCAACAACGGGTGTTCTTCTTACACACAAACATAATGATCTCGATTCACACGAGTCAGAAGGTCCATTGGCCGCACCGTGCTCACTCGTCAACAGGATGAAGCTATATGAGCTATATGCTACTCTCAGCAGGAAGGCAACCCAACACTATTGACTTCCAAGGAAATGTATAAGTGTGGGTTAACCTCCTGCCAGAATAAGCCTTAAAATAATTATGATCTTACATTTCTATGTTTTTAAGAATCAAACCCCGAGAAATTTTTATTTTATTCCACTTGGGCTCGAAAAAGTATTGTCTATTAGACTAGTAATTAATGAAGGCCTGGTTCTATGCCAAATTTGACTAGTTCAACAATGGTTACCAACATAACCAATATAACCAACAATATATAATTTTACTATCAGTTTTGAATAGAATAAAGATTATTAATATGTTATTATTGGTATGTCAAATGAGAGTGTAGGTCTTGTAAGATAGTTGGTAGGAAAAGGACCAGATACCAGCCTATGTGAAACTGGGCCAAACCAGTGTGAAGATCAAAATCATTCGCTATCTTTAGAAAAAATGGCTGATATTGGATCTAAGTATAGAAAGCAGGATTGCAAGTTACTATGTCAGCCTTACCAGTAAACAAACTATCATATTGAATCATCGAACGTCGACTAATATACAATCTACCACAATTGGCTACACATGAAATCGTAAACAAAGTAAAGTTCCTATAGGGAGTACCTAAAGAAGCTACCATGAATCAGTAATTTAAACCCGCACGCTACATAGGACGGTTGTGGTGGTTCGGCATCCATAATACATAAGGCAGAAAACATAGTGCGCGTCAGAGCGTGGTAAAAACTGCAAATTGCGGCCTGAGCCATCTAAACTGGAAATGACAGCGCTAAATATTTAAACACACTAGAAGAAGGAACCATGGGAAATATGGAAGCGTTTTGAAGAGAAAAACCACCGAATAAATATCATCTTGAGGACTAAACTCTCTTGAGACGAAACCAATTTCCTGGGATAAGAGTAAGAAAGAGAATGAATGGTAGAGGTTGTACTTAATGTTTGTGTGTCTAAATAAATACTTTAGGGAATTTACAGTGAGATACTATACAGGATGGCTTCTAAGTAGGTGAACAACAATGTTATTATAATTATTATCCTGGTTTTACTTAATGGGAATACATGGACAAGTTGAAAAGCAGTACAATATACAGTAGATACGTGGTCAGTAGTCGCGAGGCAAGTGCTATAAATGTTGGCAGTTGTGGTTGACGCAGCCTTGCAGTCTTCTCTGGACGTTGATACATACAACATGAATAACATATTGTGTGTTACATGTTGCAAGACTATTATAATATCATTCAAATGTCTACCTACTTAAAGGCCACTCTGTACTATCAGCTCCCTTATTCTTTGAGTCAATACTCGATCAGGATATCCAAATAGCAAATAATGGCATAAAAATGAGTAAGAGTACCTGCACTTGCATGGATAAGAGTTAAATATTAAGAATAAAAAACTCAAGAGAGCTGAGAAGGATTTGAGCCCCTGTCTTCGTGTAATTGATAATAGGGGTTTTCAATTTAATTTTTACTACCCATCGCCATGACCCCTTCCTAATAATCTCCCCTTCACCCACACCAATTATTTCCACTTCATTCGAAAAATATTAATGGATTTAAATTCTACTGGGATCCAAGCTAAAGACCCTTGTCGATTTTTTCTTTGGACCAGTCAAGCTTGCAGACGCTAAGTCAACCCTGTTGTTCGGACCATTTATTGTGAGAGCGATATTCTTACCTTCAGAAACAAACTAAGAATAAAAACTATCAAAAACATCGTCATCTAACGCTTCTCTGATAATAAAACCTGTGTCTAGCTAATAATATCATTTTACTGAGAATATGTCCATTATGATTTTCTCCATTCATAGTTGCACCGGAATCAACCAACTTTTCACATTAATCTTAATTATGCTTGCCGTGCACTGGATAGGATCTAAACAGAATTAAATGGTAATATTTTACAACGTGTATTCGAATGGCTCGCGACGTATCAGAAACGAATTGTTTGCCAGGGCGAGAGTATCATTGGATCATCCCTCGGGAAGGAAATTAACATGGCGCATGATCTGTGCTCACTAGGTAGTGCATCTGCTACTAAAGTGAGTGCACGAAGTTCTACTAATACCTTGGCCAAAAATAATTATAAGTGAATTCAGAGTGTCTCCTATCATATTGCTGAATTAACAGCTGGTTAAATGTTTGTAGCCACATGTCGACTTTGCCATTATCAAGGCTTGGGAAACAATATGTAAATATGAATAGAGAAACAAAACCTTCCACAACTACGGGGGACAAAATGTATATAAATACTACATTTTTAATAATATATAGTACCAGTAAGCCCTTGCTAAACTTTCGAACATTCAAGCTCTTCACCCCCACCCCCACCCCAAAAAAGTATTTAATTGGTTTGTTTAAATTAAATAATCGGCGAAGTGTATCACAAAATAGCAAAGAGAGTTTATTTTCGGTAATTGATACAAAAAATATTGTTAGATTTTTCTTTTAACTTGAATTTTAAACAAATATGGTAGATTAAGGTAAACTGCCAGAAGTCGGAAAAAATCAAATCCACTGATACCTTATTCATTGCTGTAGGTTTCGTATTAGTTGAGAAAAGGGGATGTTGACAACAGAAATAAAATATAGGATTTCTATTTTTGCGGTATAATTGTAATAATGTAATGTAATCTTCTTTTAAATTTGTGTTGTAGATGTAAATGGCAATCCTTATGAACTTACTTACACTGAAGCTGTTTTCCAAATAATTCTAATCATTATGTCGAGGAGGAGAGGGAAATATGATGACATAAGGCGCAAATTTAATTTTCATTACAAGGTTAGTTTAACTATAGGAGTAGCAATAATACGTCATTTCCATAAAATGTTCAAATAATAATCAAAGAAAATGGCTTTAAAAATATATGTTGATTCAGTTAAGGTAAACATAGGTGAAGCAGTAAAACTTATGTACCGTGAAGGTTTTTCCAGTTTACATAGGAAAAGAATCCGGCGTATTTTTAGTTTGAAGTCTATGGTTAGTTCACCTAAATACTTATATAAGTAGAACGGAAGAAATGTAGAATATGATCGCATTATTTAGGAAAGTGGTGAGAATATTTAAAGTTTTCAATATAGGGTGGGTCATTAAGAAAGCTGCATGTAAAACGAAGGTGTCTGTCAGATTTTCTTTCTGTTAAAGTAATGTGTGAAATGTATGATTCTGAAAGCCATCTTTTGCTGAAAAATTAAGTTGATATATATATATATATATATATATATATCTCAACTTAATTTTTTGCTGAAAAATGGACTATTTTATCTACATAAGTTAGACTGTAGTAGAATATAAATATTATTTGGAGTGCAACCAATCTAATTAAGACAATAAGTTTAAGTCTTCCCATATCCAATGTGTGTACTAAGCTTGCACGTGAATAATTATCGGTATCCGACTTTGATACATGAGGATTAGCAAGATCTGTATATAATACGACGAAAGGAGCAACAGAGGATACACAATTAAAAGAGGAGAGAGAGTGACACATTTCCACATTTACCAAGTGGAGATGTATTTTACCGTCCCCAGAAGAATTGTTTGTATGTAACGTATATCTATTCAGGGAAAACCTCAAAATGCAATATGTATTGTTGGCCTGAAAGAGAGGCAAGAAGGGAGTCTGATGAAATTTAATGTTACGTCTCAGTTTGATATATTGCGTCTCACTAGCCATTAGAGCTGTCCACGTAATGGCTGATGGCTTAGGGAGATGGAAGGAAGATTTTGAAAGGAAGTGTAACCCGATTTGCAACCATTTCAGTAAGACTATCCTCTCGAACCCCGATTTCTTCACCCCCAGAAAACTAAACTAGACAAAGTTGATGTGCCTAACACACGTGCCCACCACCAATGTAGCGATATAGCAAGTAAAATATACCGTCTGTGCGTCTTACTACCTGTTCAGGTTATACGATATTTACCTTATTACGCAAATGAGCTAGGAGTTATAGTTACGCTAAGAAGGTAGGAGTGATAAAGGTTTTATTTACAGGACGTGTACCTACATTTGAGTGGAGGGAGAGTGGAAAACTACATGGAAAAACATATGTACAACCGACCGACATTCGAACTCCAATTTCCCTGTCATCGACAGTCTGATATGAGAATGGCGTCTTAGACCATACGGCCACCAAAACAGGTTATATATGTAGTTAAACAATAAGTATTTTAAAATCTTTCAACCTTTCGTGGAAACAAAAAATTGTATTACCTATATGAAAGAATGTAGAAAAGGACACCGATATGCGATGTAGGTAAATAGTTGAATCGTATTTCCTCGTCACAGGTTAACAGGATGTTATAAATACGTTCTGCTGGTGGCATTAATAAAAATAAGATCACAAGTTTCCAAATAAAACTACAAGGTACTCTACTTTACGATCTAACGTAACAAAGATGGGGACATCCAGCGAAACAAAGGTAAACGGAAAACTGTCTCGAGCTATAAACAAAACTCGTTAACAAAGTTGATCCGAAAAAAGATCATTTCCTTTACCCTGAAAATAACTTTTCGCTTAAAACGTAACGCTCGTTTTAAGAGTCACTAAACTAAAGATGATATGTGTTACAATGTAAGCCTACCTGATTGTTGAGAAGCGTTGCAGCAATGCGTTATTTAGGAAGAGGTTGTTTAATTTCAAAATACGGTTCACGCCCCTAAGGAGGTGAAACGTATCAGTAGATTAAGTCGGATAACAAACATCAGGCCTGCAATCTGCATTTTAAGTCATAGTGACGTCATTAAAATAAAGGGTGAAAGATTTAATTTTCAACGTTTCACATAGAAGATCTATATAAAAGTCACGCCACAGTAGAAAATATTTAGATATAGATTTATTTGGTGGATTTGAAGTTTTAGGAATGTCATACCCAGAATACATAACGTAGTAAGAGTACATTTCCTTAACGTTTACGGATATAATCAACATTTAACAACAGCTACCCGCTGTAAGAATGCGGCCCGGGTACACACGTGGCCTCAGTAATATTCATGGGACAAGTAAAGTTACTTGTGGCCGCTTAATCGGTATTGAGGTATGGTTTTATTTTGCAAAAACGGTACAACAAATCATTTAATTATGATAAATGTGATTTTATGAGGTATCTATTTTAAGCTTCCGTTTTAACAAAATGTATGTTTGATCTAAAAAAAAGCGAAGTATTGAGTGAAAAGAGTAAACCCTTTATAAAAAAAATAGTATTTTGTAGGGATAAAATGAAAAAAAAAATCGAAAAGCGCTAGAATTGTGGGAAGGTGTAAAAAATACTACTTCAATTTCCATTACCGAAAGAAAGCCCCTGTAATCCTACGAGGACACTATATCGTCGCAGTAAGAGCTGTTCTTAAAATAAACAGGAGCGAATCTTTTCTCCGAGTAAAGTGCATGCAGCAATGTAGACCTCCCCCGAGAAAGACCAGCAGCGCCACAAGTGGCCAGTAACGTAAATTGTTCTTCCAGGAACATTGCGATTTTAAGCCTCCACACATTTACGTTCCTTAGAGACGGCCGAAGGGGGGATAAGATTGATTCATGTGTGAACAACATAATGTTTCTTAAAACTAAAATGTATTAATTTCAAATGTGTAAGTGCTCAAGAATAGCGAGGGAAACTTATCTTGAAATTAAAATAGTTCACGGTTGTAAAGAGGGAGCTAAATACACATCAAGCAATAATCAATAAATGAAAATATCAATACGCTACATGCTAGATAATAATAGAGTAGATGAGGAACAACTGGTATTTCGGTGGAGTACATTGCGGTTCTCTTATCTCCCTCTACCCATAATAGACAAGAGAAGTAATATTAAGTCTTCACATGCACAAAGGTATTCATATTTCAAAGAAAAATCTGATAACTAATCTAGTTGTTTGTATTTTTTTTTTTTTTTGCATGAGCTTCTGTGTATGATTTTTTATTTAGTGTTGTTTGGGACGTTATACATTACGAGTGTACTTACTAGTCGAACCCTTTTACACGTTTTTAGGGAGATATCACTATTTTGTTCTTGAAACAGTGAATATAAAAATAATAACATTCTCTAAATGTGTATATGTGTGTTCTCTATTACCAGAATCCCACCTGGTAGATTAAACATAAATAATAAAAGTTTGATGATCCTTCTTCTCTTTTCTTGCCCATAGTTAGTGAATCTCACGATCTACACCTTACTCTAACAGCATTAGATGAACACAAACCCTCAAGCTCCACAACAATCTTATGATAACTAGTTTGTAGATCGTCTTTAGCTCTAGCAATCTCCAGTTCAGTTATAAAAGTTACGCTACACAAGTATTAAAATGAACCGGTTCACACATCGTGCTAGAGTGCTGTGATGTCACGCCAAGATTCGCTGAGCGAGAGAAATCGAGGACCGGCTGATTTTTACATTCCATTCGAGAAAGGTTTTGTGCCGCGCATGCGCTATACAACAATCCATCAATCAATGGCCTACCTCGAGATTTTGGCTTAAAGTGAGGGCGATAAATTCATAAAAAGTTTTCCTTTAGTTAGCTGAAAATAATTTCTAAATTTTTCGTCCTCACATTCCAGATCAGGCAGCAAATGGTGGAATTTAACGCAATTTAACCTCTCGCGGTACATAACGTGTACCCAGAACCCTTTGTTTTCTTCGTCATCCGTCGTTGTTGCTAACAACAACATTCCTCTTCCTCACTATCACTTGCACAATAGTTTAAACAATTGAGATGTTCACCAATACACTTTAAATCCCAAAAGGGCATGTTGTTTCTACTCCACTAAACCGTGTGAAACGCACGAGATAACATGAAACTTAGCAGAGTATGTATAATATGGCAAAGTGTAGCTTCGTGTGCGAATACCCCTCTATCATACATCTTTAGCTCGATGGTAAAGTTGTTGTTCGATTCAATATAGAATTAGAAGAGTGGATTGATCTCTTCCACAACAGCGCTCATCCCTGCCTCCGTGATACTGGTGACGAGGAGAAATAATGTCTTCATTTTGTTAGGCTTCCTTAACTCGCTCTAGTACCTAGGCTTGCGGTCAACTTTTCCTCCATAGTAGACTGAACACAATGTTTCACTCTGGTATTAGTTGAACCTAGCACACAATAACCCTTGCAAAGTATAAACTACTACTACTTAACAGGCAATATTAGCGAGGTTGTTTCATAAGTACACTCTTAATCAAGCTTTTAACACCTACAATTACTCAAATGCACATAAACCAACCTAGTCCGCCATCTTACTACCGTCGTCTGATCACTGGGACTATAAAGTAGCCAGACCAGGTATGAATCTGCTCATTTGACTGGTCTTTCTTCAGTCTTAGTCTCTAATAGTCTTACTATCGTATGGTCTGACACACTCGTGAAAATTAAATGGTCGGTAGAGATTAATTGGCATAACAAACATTGTATATTAAAGAACAGTGTGGTTCTTATTTTTTTATGATAGTTATGATAATAAATGACTGTTAAAAAAAGTTTAAACAAATGCAAATAATATAAAATACATGGGTGTTAAGAGGTTACAGCCAATTGCTATGGCAACAGACTAGTTGAAGTTCTTGTCGCCGATAGACTTCCAGCCGTCTTGATCAATACAGATACATCCAGCCAACCAATCACGCAATACATCAATAGCGCATTTTAAATATAAATATAACTTTATAGGTAACAATCCCACCTTACTTGACTCTACTATTGGAGTACAATTAGAGATATCATATCACTATGAGTGGCGTTAGGAGCTGCCTCTAAAGTAAACGGGATGTAGTGTCCAGTCGCATTAACATTGTATCCTTCTTCAAAATAGAATGGTAAACTAAAACGTAGAAGAGAGGGAAAAGGAAATGTTAAAACATATTCAGGTCATTAACAACAATAACACGAGAAAGGCCGAGATGAATTGCACAAGCCATCAATCTCTGTAGCCGCGACTCCAGAACTAGTTCCCTCCCCTTCAAACCGACATAACGAACCACGTCTCTGGGGTCGGCAAAATAACCGTAAAGAGGAAAGCGAGAGTCGGTCTCCTTCCGGATAAACGCCAAGTTGAATGAAGCAAGGGATAGCGAGCGATACGCGGTCCAAGAGGGAGGAATTGATTTCAACTGGTACTAGGCGATAAATGATGGAGAGCTATTATAAATGGACACATGGCAGATAGAGGTTAATACTAACTCTTGTATCATACATTAATACATCAAACCATGTGATCCACACCTGTCACTTTCGATAGATAATATTAATGTATAAATAAAATAACACTAATAATAGAGTAAAATGTTGTCGTTGTTGACGGCAAAAAGTATGTGTGAATATGTATATTTTAAAAGGTTCCTTATATGTAAGCAGTTAAGGGTATATGTGAAGTTAATACTTCTGAAAGAGGAGTCAAACGCGTAGAAACCAGGGACATGCACAAAATTGGGAGAAAAACCATAAAATAAAATACCATACTCGTTATTAGACAGTACTCATTATTTACACTATAAAAAATGAACATATGTAAACATTACACTGAACAGAAAACCATTACTAACTTTGTCTTTATTTTTTCCAATAGTGAAGCAGGGTTTGCAGCAACCACTTTACTCTCTTGGCTGCCTGACTTTCCACAAATACCTTAGCTTGAGAAATTACACTAAGCATATCAAAATAATTCCGTTGTAGGGCAAATTGCTGCAGTTCCTTTAAACTGTTGACAGTATCTAAATAAATCTTCACGATACACATTTATTCCTTGAACACAATTCCACTTTCCTCTTCTTCTTCCTCCTCCTCCTCTACTTCTTTCCAACGTTCTTTAAAATTCTCAACTAGGGCATCGATAGCCATTGTGTCTTGTCCAGTTGCACGTTATTGTCTATGTTGATGTACTCTTCAGCATTACAGTTATTGAAAGCAGCTTCATTCATGCAGTTTTGTAAGTCTTGCTGGTCATTCTCATTTTCTAAACTAGCAGTAGCTCCACTCATAGAATATCCTGCTTTTACAAAACAAATTGTTACGTTTTCTGGCAAACAACTTCTTTATAGCTTGACTTATCCAAATAACCGCATCTATAACCTAGACGGTCCTTGCAAGTTAAGAGGTGGGTGATGTATAATTCATAATGGCGAGCAAAGATTGCATTAATAATTTACGATAGCGCACTTTAACATTCTGAATGCTGCTCTGATCCATTGGTTGAAAAAGACTTGTGGTGTTTGGAGGGAACCAAGCACCCAATGGGGTATGACTAAATAACACCGAAATATACATTTTGAGCCAGACCTATCAAACCAAATTGACTGCAGCTCCAGTTCCAGACAAGCAGAGGAACACACACGATGGTAACACCGCCTTTTGTAAGTTGTTGTTAGTCCGTGTCCACATAAAACAAGTAAAGTTATCATAATAATTAGCACGAAAATTAATATTTCGCTTTGATTGAACTTTAATGACTAAACATCGTTTTAACTACATGACATTGTTACCATACTCTACTATATTATATTTTAAGTTGTTTGGGAAGAGACTGGACCTAAATTATTATTATTAGCAACGCGTCTTACCACCCGTTCAGATTATACGCACTTACGCTTATGTGTAATGGTAGGGTGATTGTGAAATGAAATGTAGGACCTATAGTTTAATGTGGGATCCGAACCACGGTGGAGGCCTGGCATTCCCCACATTCACAAGTTGTGATTCATACACGTATTGTCAGAGTGAAGGAAGGGTTTGACAATCAGATAAATCTGTGTCGGGACAGAGGATTGAACCCCGGACCACCAGGTCACCTCACCTAGACCGGCAAGTCACATAAATGGGCCTAAATAATGCACCAGCATGAATAACAGTTCAATAAACACCACTTAAGTTTTAAAATAAAAATTAATTGAAATCTGATAACGTTTAGAAGCAAATATGGGGGGTAAATGGTTTCACTGTTTGGTTGTACATTTGGTTCAATGTCTTTGTTGAACGTACTTAATAATACTCCTTACAAAGGAGAAGTTAGCGAATAGCAGCAAGACTAGATCATGCGGGACACGTCAATATGGTTCTATTCATTTAATCATTCTAACAAAGCATTAAAAAAACCTTCCCCGCTTGTGAATCCAACGCAACAGGAGAAGGAAACTAAAATGAAAAGATAGAAAGAAGGAAAGGTCGCTTGTTAAGAATTAACTGATGTTCTTCCAGGAGCAGGCACAGGTTCGCGTGATTCCAGTAGACGATGGTTAGTTACGTCACGCAGGGGGGATTCGGGGAGGGCACAAGCCTTACATTTTTCATCAGGACCTTCCCGGGGTGGTCTCAAGGGCTGTTTTTCTCTTCTTCCTTGCTCGGGGAGGAAAAAAGAACGTGTTGCGAGTTACACGGCCGACAGTTTCAATTGAAAAGGGAAAGGGGAGAGGGGAAAGAAAAATCACTATGGCAAAGAGATGGAGCTCGACACCTGAAAGGCGCCGCGGTCTCCCTTAGAGATCATTAAATCCTGCTCAACTTGGCACGCAATGAAGAAAGAGAAATAAAATAAAACCTCTCAAAGAGGTTAAATATAATTTTTACCGATAGATAGATTTGCCGACCTGGGAAAATATTCATTAGGCCTATAGGTACAGCCATATCTAATGTCTTAAGTCAAATGAAAATAGTATACCTAATTAATTAGAAAAATAGTAATTAAATTAAAATCATTAAATATGTACTTTGGTTGGATAATTGCGATTTTAAACAATATACTATATAAGTAACCCCCTAACAGATCAAATATAAATTTGTTTGTCCCTTTCAAAGCGACACTTAATAGTTCTTAAAATAGTTTACGTGTTTGTGTGTGTTTGTTGCATCACCTTGGTAAAGGGAATGAATAAAGGAAGAATTTTAAAATAATTGTACAATGAATTTATTAAAAGTTCTTTTTGGTTTATTGTTTCAAGTTTGAAAGGTGTAACAATTATATAAAGGTAATAGATGTGCCCAATCAAAACAGTCAAATAAACCAGAAAATCTATAAGAAGCCAGCCATAGACTAGTGCCTTTTAGATACTTCAAGGCACCTCCTAAAGCTATATTCTCAATAATATAAAGCCTTGTGGTAAATAAAGTCAATACACACACACACACACATATATATATATATATATACACACACACATATCAGAGGTGGTTTGGAATCATCAGTTCAAATCTAATCGCAAAACCATCGGCATCGTCATCGTCATCTATCGTCAATAGTTCGATTGATTTGCTTCAGCTACCCAAACATCCACCCCTGCCTCTTTCGAGATCTTCTTGCCAACAAGTGATTCACTGATTCAATACCCCACCCTGGGTCTTCCTCTTACATTTCCCATCAATACATACCCCAGTCAAACTCGCATGTTCGAGTATCGAGTCGATCAAATAACCCTTCATTTTCATAAGCATTTAATCTTGTAAACATTATAAAAAGCTAAACAGTGTCTTAGTGTCTTACGTTTTGGAAAAAGGTTGATTAATGTTAGAATCACAAGAAAAAGCTAGACTTGTCAAAATTAAAAATTAAAATTCGGAATAATATATAAATAAGTGGTCAACTTTTTTAATATTCTTTTAAAAGTGGATTTGAAGAAAAAGAAATTTCTAAAAACGGTCACCAATATGATCAACAATATCAGGCGTTCAAATAAACTTGCTATTTTTAACAAAAGAATGAAGAATAACTGTGTAAAATTCCCGTCCTCGTCAACATAATTGTCGGAGACTTAGTTGGGCTATTTCCTCAATAATCGCCGTAGATCTTTGCAATGGCCCGACCCACTCGGATGCCGTGAATATCGGGTACTGGAGGTGCGTGCTAGTCTGATACTCAGATACCGTACTGACAATGGTTTGTGGTGGGTTGATAGATAAACAATGGGATGTAAACAATAGATGTTGGTGGGTTGATAGATAAACAATGGGATGTAAACAATAGTATGTGGTGGGTTGATAGGTAAACAATGGGATGTAAACAATAGATGTGGTGGGTTGAAAATGCCCTATGAGAATTTATAGATGGCTTCTTTAATATATTTCACTTATAAAAAAGAAAGCTACGTTGGATGGGGGGTATCTTTTTTGATAAGGCTAGTTATTTCGCTTAATGTTTATTTATGTTAGGGTAATAAGCCGCGAACAAGACCAATACATTGTTAATATGTAATAAATATACTATCAGTAGAAAGTGAGAACTGTCCATCTCTGGGGACGAGAGTTCTATAAAGTTTGGAGAAATAACTAATAAATACTGTTTATTAAGTTTCAAGTCTATAGTTGACCTCTTTGGGAAATAAATTTGAGCCGGGCTTAATCTATTGTCTTGAAACAAAGGTGAGATCTCTAGGTTTAAATGCCAGTTTTCAGCTTGTGTTGCAGAGTCAACGGATTCAAATTAGATATAAAGTTTAAAATATAATTATTATGAAAAGGTGAATTAAAGAAAGCATTTAATTTATATTGGCTTTCGGGATGAAACTATCCTAAAACAAAATAAAGATTTGCTAAAATAAGCTAACGTATAGTCCAAACGAGTAGTTTAACGCGGTGCAAAAATCAAAGAAATCCTATAACTTTTAAATGGTAATACTGTGAAAAAAAATTATATATCATATGAAGAAAGTTTAAGAGTTTTTTTTACAACTTTTTAGATCAGTTTTATAATTAGTAAAATCAACTTTAGTGACTTTCAATCGATTTTGAAGATCTAAGATGAGCTTCCTAAGAAATCAGGGTTAAATAAAATTATAACAAACTAGCCTATGTCAATAAAAAGTTCAAACGTTCCGTTATGTCCACACACAAATGCATTCCCTCGATCTCAAAATTGGCCGAGTCCGCAGTCGAAAGTAGTGCTTCCTCCTTTTATTCCCCGAGGTTCATAATTCAGGACCGGTGCCAGGACGCCTAGACAGGTAGGCGTTGAGAGTAGAACACCCCCCCCAACCCCCCAACGATAAACCCTTTGCGTCCATCACATGTATTTTCCCTGTTCCTCATTTTCATTGTCTCTCTCTTTCTCTATCGAGCTTTCCTTATGCATTATTCCGAGTTTTGAGGTAGCATTGTAAGGGTAAAAAACAAATGTCACGCAAAAAGAACTGCTGAAAAAGGTAATCCGTTATCCAGTCCCCGAAATGAGATACGAACAAGATAATCTACATAGAAAACCTTACAACACGTACTTTCCACCTAAAACCAAAATAATATTTTTTTTAAATATATAAAATCGGCAACAACATCTAAAGTATGTAATTATCTCACATTAAATTCAAATTCAAATAGGTATACTCGTTTGATGTTAATAATATATCCGTTTGAATGGACAAAATACGTATTATTGGAGAAATAAAATAGAAAAAAATATTGTTTGCGACTTTAAAATATATCTATCAATAATATGATTAAAAAAAGTGTTAAATGCAAATTGTCTTAACTAAGCTTGAACAAATTTGATATAAAAGGATATTTTAATTTTTTTAATATGTTTTAAGGTTTGTTGTTTATATAATTGTTTATAAGGCTGTATTTCCAATGTATTAGCCACTAGTGAGGAATGCAAATAACCAAACAATTGAAGAAAGATATACGGTTCAGAGTTTGTCATAGAGCAGTGGCTATAAATGAATGTCTCTACCCTAAAAAATAAGGAAGTTATGTAGCTTGATTGATATGCCTACACTTTGTTTACATTAGAGGGAGTCTCCACGTTGTGAATTGACTATAGGCAGAATTGAGTTCCATGTCTATAAATAAGATAAAATGCCCCTCTCTAATAAACCCTTCAACTAATAAGACACTGAAATATATTTGCTCTGGCTCTCGAGAGCTCACTTGAGTGTGTCTTCCCGGGGTTAACACCTATGTTACTCGGCCACTCAAAAATTGATGCGCGGTAAAAAGAAAAGTGACTTGGGTTTTACAATATTTTGAAACTATATTATGTGTTGCCCATTTATGTTCTTATAGTCAACGATGCGAAAGTTCCATAAACACATGGATTATTCGTATATCTTTCAATCTCTGGCTACTTTTTAGTTGCCGCCATATTGAATTAGCACTCTTTCGAACGATTCGAACCGAGCAGTGGATGTTTACAAAGCTCGAGCAGCGACCGTTGCACCATGGTGGAATCAAACAAGGTAAGCGTTTTACATTTCAGGGTAAACTAAAGCTAAATGGTGGTGATTCCTGGATAGTTCACTGGTAGAGAACGAAGCCAAGGTATAAGTCATTCACGAGCTAACTTTACCTGGATGACAGCTCGAAATGTTACTAGAAGTAATCCCTAATATATCACTACGCCAACAGCTGACATCTATCACCTTGGATGACTGTAATAAAAACAGATGGTAATATATGCATATGATAGTTAACCACAGTAATTTAGGTCAATATTATTTATTTATTTATTTGAGGTCGGACACAAAGTTTATTTATAGTTTTATTCCACTTAAAAAAAATATTCACAACACTTTCACAAAACTTCTAACGAACATAGCAACAAAATGGCGACTGACGAATTTAAACCATATGATTGAACATAACGGTACACAAGTTTTTTACAATGATGCAGACACGCAGTTGATGAAAATATTTTATTCAGTCAAATATTTCAAAATACTATAAAATATTCATAAAATCATATATTGTATGTAAATAATGACAACAATTTTCTCTTTTCCAAGTAAATACGATGCCTGTATTAAAAGGTATTGATGTATGCACTATATTAAAAATAATCAATAACGTTCCAAAACTAAAAATAAGTACTTTTAATTATGTTAAAAATATTGTTTCGAGTTGGATAACATGAAATTATTTAAAAAAAATTAAATAGTATGAGAAAACTTAAGTTAACGTTATTTTAAATGTAATATATAACAGGTAGTTAAAGATATTTACATTTATAACAAAACTGTGATATTTTACAAGTGTTAGCAACCCAAAACCTAAACATATGATTTTCGAACTGTCATACAGTGAACGGAATATACCTGGGATTTGTGAGCCCAAATAAACGAATATAATACAGGTTTGAAGAGGCTCACCAATCATCTACGTCTAGTAGCTAAAATGCTCTGATTTGCCGACAACGGGAAGTTCGGAGTTCGAATCTCTGTCGGATGTACTAAGGGTAGTTTTTACCATGTGCATTTCCTGCGGATAACCAGGGGTGTCGAAACCTGCTGGTCCCAGCAAACATCGCGCGAATGGTGAGCGCTCAAGTTATTGACTACCCAGTTAACTGCTTCCTCCTCCTGCCGGACCTGGAACTGTCTCGATCCATTACGTTCTTTCAACTGGATCGTACACGAAAAATGGGGCCCATTTTCTGTAACATGCAAACCTCTACAAACAAAGAAACTCTTTCTCCGTTCCCACCCAACCCCGTCATCATCGTCCATTATTTGTGAGGCAAGAACCTCGAGAGATGTTCACACGCATAAAACAAAACAAATAATAGAAGAACGAAAACAATAATCTAAACTAAGCGAAACGGGGGGAGACACAGGAAAACGAAATGGAAAGCAAGATAGCTTTATATATTTATATACACTGTGTATTATGTATACTGCCTGTGTATGAAAGGGTTAGGAAGGCGGAATCGGAAACTGATAGATAGTAAATCGCACACAAAATACTTTGCGAGAAAGTAAAGAAAATAATGTACAAAGAAACCATCTAAGCATTTAAATGACTCTTAAGACAGTGAGGAGATTCATTACTTATCACTAGGGAGACTGAATTAAAACGTAACTGAGCGTCATGTAATAACATAACCACACTACATATTATAATTGAGAGAGAGAGAGATATGTATCCTTGAATAGATTTAAGGAATTGTTTTGGGATGAAAAAATAAATATAGAAGTGGCTTAAAAATATCAGATTGTGCATTAAAGACATTTTCAGCAAACTTTTTGTTACCTTACGCACAAAGTAAATGTTGTTATTTGGAGTGGCAGCCATTTGTTTTTGAGTCTTAGTTAATAATAGTTGGATAAAGAGCCCAGCAGTGTTTTTTGTTAGAGCTAGAACGTAAGAGGTGAACAGGCACATTGGCTCACTCAAGTTGATATTCGAGTTCACGCCATCATAATTGTATTTAACAACGGTTTTAGTCAAGCCTGAAATTAATTTTTATAATGTATTTATATACATACCAAAAATGCTTGATTAAAAATATACAAATCTAAGAGTTGCATTAGGCGTAGGTTTTTTAATTTAAATTGCATCAAAAAACTTACTCAACACTTGCTAGGCAAAATTATATTATTATTATTATTATTATTAGCACAGCGTCTTACTACCGGTTCGGGTTATACGCCCTTACGCTAATGTGTAATGGTAGGGTGATTGTGAGATGAAATGGAGGACCTACAGTTTAACGTGGAATCCGAACCACGGTGGAGGCCTGGCATTCCCCACATTCACAATATGTCTTGTCAGAGGTGAAGGAAGGGTTTGGTAATCAGATAAATCTGTGCCGGGACCGAGGATTGAACCCCGGCCGCCAGCACAGAAGTCTGACACCTTACCCCTAGACCACCAGGTCACCGACAAAAAAAATTATATTAATATTTTATTTTGAAAACTTACAATTTAAAAATAAACTAATACAAACATTTTGAGTGTACGCAATAATTTCGATTGAAATTTTTACGAGATTACAGATTTTATTTTCAGACCTATTATTACTGTAAGAGAATCATAAGTTTTCGTTCCTTTTTCTGACTATTCAAAAATATGTTTTACATCTACCCTTACTTTTAACTTAATTGAAACAATCAAATTTGATACATTTCTGAACAACTTGCCATATTAAAAGCTTTTAATTGTGTCATGATTATTATTTTTGATTGGATTGAATGCGAAGGCAGAGTTTAGACTAAACCTATAAATATGAAAAATAGGCCTACGGCGGAAAATTATTTTTAAATTTTATCCGGTTTCCCGTCCTATTCCCTTGGGAAATCGTTATTTCCCGGTTGAAAATTTCCCGCAGTCAAAGTGTCATTCCCACACAGATCTAGTAATATTATATTTATTTTTAAGGGGGCCACCTGGGTTGGCGAGAAAAGGCCGCGCGGACGTTCAGCTATAACGGATAGTTGAATTTTACTTTGCGTCATTTAAAAAATACGGGTCACGCCAAAATAAAATCGAAAGAATCTAGCAGGGTTGTTTTTCTTCAACTATATAATATTTTAAGTGTTATTAATAGAAACAATGTGTAAAAATATAACATTAGCCAATTTTCAAGGACTTTTTAAGTATATTTGCAGAGCTATGGGACCGAGCTTGATGGGACAGGACCCTATATTTGGCGGTTATCTAACAAAACAGTATTTTTTTATAAGCTCACAACAGAAAATTGTTTAAGATGTTTGAAAACTGACAGGCAGGTTTCTTCTTTAGCTTGATATAAGAAGTTTCATAGCTTCCTTTACCCTCTTATTGGAATGACAAAGGGTGGTTGTAGGTGAAAGGCGAAAGGGAGTATAAGCAGACACAGGGAGTAGTTCCAGAAAACCACACAGACCGTTGTATTTTAAGCCGTGTGGCTGGACAGCGATGGATACTTTCTCGCTAACCAAGATGGACGCCCTACTCTTGTTATATGCAGATCCACGCTTCTGGCAGTAATATGACATAAGTGTATAAAATGGACTACCTTGGCCCTAGTTATAATTTGCCACATATCACTAACAATGTAGACCCGTTACATTCACAGTAAAAACAACAGTCCAACCCTCTGTTTGGAATTGATGACGGAAGAGTCGGGGTTCAAACCCCCTCTGACTAAATTGGGAGTAGTTCCTCAAATATTAGTTTAAAATATTATTTAAGTCCTTTACAAGCTAATGCGGATACAATGCCCATAAGATAGATAACTCATTAAATGTATACTTGTTTACTCACGCCCCCTTGTTTTTAGGAAACACACTGACCTTAAGGAACTCCAAAGTTCATGGCCGGTAGAACGTAATCTTGACATTCGATCCTATCCTAGGAGACATCCTTCCAATCCCTAACCCCCTCAACCCGGCACCCACCTTATTAATTTAAATCAATGTCCACACAACCTCCCGATCTACGTCCTGGTCTACCTACCAAGTGGTATTGTTTCTCCAGGTTTCCCAACTAAAATGTGTGCAAGCCTGTCCTTGCCCTGGGCACCTTGAATAGCATCAATGTATCTCGTAAAGTTCTTCAGTGTGTAATTTTCTCCATCCTCGTGTTTATTTGACTCGCGTTGGCACAAATGTAGCCTAGTTATCAGCACTTATTCGTCTAAAACGATCAACTAATCTACTTGGTACAGAGGGTGAGACCATGCTTTACAAGAGTGGAGATCGAAATAGAAAAAAAAAATCATTGGTTAGTTATATGTAACGCATGAATTAATGTTGCTGTATTTTTATTCACAAAGCATAAAATAATTAGCCCAGATCCATCTCTAGCCAGATATATTGTTGACAATACACTCTATCATCTGGTACGGTCTAGAGAAAGTTGTCTCAGTCTCAATTATGGGTACAACAAATATGGGAATGACCGAGGTACGAACATTCAATATACAGCCAGTCTCTATGGTAAATGGAGTGAAGGTGTCGCTTGTAGGGTCAGTTGGTGGCTTAGCAGAATGATATGTAATAGTACCCTCTGACTCGGTGAGGAAAGTGGAGGGATTACCGGACTCCTAATTTCCCTAGTACGCATCTTTATAATTTACAGCTGACGGTGGAAATGTTTACAATATAACCAATATTCTGTTTGTGTAACGTACACACACCCACATACACATACATACATACATACATACATACATACATACATACATACATACATACATACATACATATACACATACATACATACATACATACATACATACATGCATACATACATACATATATACATACATACATACATACATACATACATACAACAAATTAATACTAACATTAACGAGCCAAGTCCCTTAAGAAGGCCGAAATTAAATCAACTTAGTTTTATCAGGAAGTAAAAACCTTACTATTCTTCTAAAGACGTTAAATTTCAATCGTGAGAGATATTACGATGAAAATTAGTACTTTTATATCATTTCCCAAACGACGTATTCAGACCGGAAACCTTTACAAGAATTATGAACAGTGGAGGCTCTTCTATAGGCACTGCAGTATCACCTATGTCCGCTTGATATTAGTGTGGAAGGGTGTAGATTTAGATTATTATTCTGCTGTCAGCTATTAGATTTGATTCATATTTTGTTTTTTTATTTAACAGAAAGATTAAATGCACTTGCAGTACTTTCAATGGAGAAAAATTTCCTGAATTGTCATCCAGAGGTCAAGGAGAAAATTATTGAACTTTTGGCGCAAATTAAAACAAGAAGAATGGAATTCATTTTTAAATGAATAGATCAAGCTTGAACTGTAACAATTAAGTTAAAGCAAGTAAAAACAATTTTTTTTTTAATATTTTATCAAGTTCCTGAATAAATTTTCTTTTTATACATTTTTTTTTCCTTTTACACAATTTTAAAACAAGGGCTGAAAAATGTCTGGAGCAGCACCGCCACTAATTTTATCTGCGAGCCGCCACTGATTATGAATATAAATAGCCACAAACTCACGAGAGTTAATTCATTGTAATCCTTTTATTTAAATAGGAGTTTCAAAACGGACGAACGCGCGAATATATACGAAAACCAAACGATTAAAAACCTAATGTGTGCGATCCATATTCAAAGCATACAAATGATTGAATGAACGACAAAATGCTTTGCCACGAAACAATGGATGCACACAAAAAAAAATAAAGATGCTATCAACAACCTTTCAACGTTATCAACACCGAACAACCCTTAAAAAAAGATACTTTTAAAGTAAAATAGATGACACAGAAAAAAACGTGTCATATAATGAAGCATACTCTCTTTCCAAAAATAAATATTTATTTTTAAAAAAGTTTTCATTCGCCATTCAACGTAATGAATCTTTAAAAAAGATGGTGGAGCAGCCGGTATTTGGAGGATCCTAATCAAGATAGTGTAGGAAAGATGGCCGGCCGAGTAATTAGCCAGGGGTTGATAATCCACGCGCTGGAAGGTCCTGGCCATAGGGGTTGGGGGTGCGAAATCTGGGATAATAGAGATAACACCCCCTCCTTTTTATCACGCAATGGCCACAGCACTGAGGTAAGCCGGTCCACGAGATGGATGGAAGAACTGCATACCCGCCATAGACAGAGAATCATGTGTATGGCGATATATCTACATTTGGATATGTAGCGAGGGAAGGAAGAAATGGATCATTTGAATAAAGTGGGAGAATTTATAAGGCAGGCGGAACAGAGAAGTCAACCGGTAAGTCATTACCAAAGGAAAACAATAAGGGAAAATTATTGTGTTGTTGGCTGTGAGCTTATTTGTCAGAGTGAGTTTATTTATTTTATATATATATCAGGGCTCATAGCAGATTTTGGGTGTGGAAAAGTAGGACATTTTGATGAAAAAGTAGGAAAAGTAGAACTGCCAATTTGATAAAAAAAAAAAAATAGGACATGTTAAAAACACTATATCCATCTGATAGTGCCAAAATAAAATAAAATAATTAAAAACAACATTTTTATGTTATTGGGCCTGTAGCAAAAATAAGAAAAGGTATTTTATAAAAGAAGAAAGGAGGAATGCTCAACCATCATCAACCCCTTGCAATCCTCCCCCTCCCCCTCTTTAATGTATTTACTCTTTAGTACAATATTTATTTTACTTTGTAATTTCATTACAAATCCAAGTTTGAAAATAATGATAGTGAAACAAAATAGTAATAATAATGATGTTGATTATCATCAAACGAGGACTGTCTTCAACCTAAAAATAAAATATATTAAAATAATAATCTGTGAAACATCATTATAAAATACATTTTTTTACAGCTACGTCTTACTACCCATTAGGGTTATATGCACACACACAAAATGATACACACTTTCAGTTGTTTTGGGGTTTCTTTGATTCGTATTGACTTGCACAAAAGTAGTCGAACATTGTTTGTTGTCTTCCTCTTTGGAATTTGATGTTTGTTTCATATTTTCTCAAAAGTAGAGTCACTTCCTTATAGTTTTTTACCCGGAGCTTCTGGCGTAGTTTGAGATATATACAAACATTTCTGATCATTGCATTTCATTGCATTATTAATTCTTTCATTCGCTTCTGCCAATAATTACTTGTAAGATCGAACTTCTTCTGAAGTTTCTGATTCTTGCTTTTCTAACAGGTTTTCCTTTTTGTATTGCCTTTAGTTTCCTGCAATTTCTTTTCCAAAACTTTCCTATATGCTTGATACTCTTCACTTTTTTTTTTTTCTCTTTATCTTCTTACTCTTGTTTCTTCGGTTAGGCCTCAATTCTCTTCTCTTCTTTGAGGGCAGCCAAGTACAATTTATGGGCCCCACCTCCTTTCTTGATGAAATTCTCCGTGAATGATACTGTGTTGCACTGATAGTGTTAGTTTTTAAGACCATCTTTGGTAGACTGCACGCCAGTGATGGATGTTTCAGAAAGACAGGTCCTGTTGCCAGTAAGATAGTTTGATATCTGTGAGAATCCTCGCTCAACATTAGTATTTCCATGGGGGAAAACAAGGATAGCTTAACAAGCCTTTTAACTTAGCCTATTCTAATTGGAAATAGTTCAGTATAACACTAACTTCCCAAAAAAAAAGTTTATAAACATTGAATTTCAAATATGCTGAGCAAGCGTTCTGGCATACATAGAATTTATTGAAACGGCTTGACGCATTATGATGCGATATTTTGTTTAGCTAACTTAGCAGCAAAAAGGAAGAACCACACTTAAACCTCTGCAAACCAAACGGATTCTTTCCTACTGGAAATTAGGAAAAGTATGAAAAGTAGGACAAGAATAAACCCTGCTATATGTATAATGTATTTGATTAGTCTTCACGCACTAGGGGCTTGACATGTCCCCGAAATACGCGATTTCAGTTTTCGTGAAGACTGATCCATGATATTTTGATCGTTTACAAATAGAAGGTAGTGAGTGTAAAGTGTGTCCCTGGTTCTGAAAGGTTGACAATTATCTATCTCAAGCTTCATATTCTAAAGACCAACACTATATCATAGCTCTGGATCCATTGCACAATATTCAGTATGGCCAGGGTTGTAGAGTGAAGGCTCAACCACACGTCTATGAAACGAGACACAGCCACAAAGTTTGGATTGGCGAGGAGACACAGAGAGGATCGCACGAGAAAGGGGATTAGGAAAAGGGCGAGGAGAGGCGAGAGAGAGGAATTGTGGGGTGGGGGTCAATAGGATGGGGAGGGAGAGCAAAATAACTTGAGGGAGGAAATAAAATTAAGAAATAAGAGGGTAAGAAAAGGTAAACACAAATAAAAAGAGGAGAGAAAGCAAAGTGAGTGAATGAGTGAGTAAGAGAGCGTGAGTGTTAGAAAGTGATATTGTATGAACGTGTTATATCGAGCATAATTTGTTTGAGTGTGTCTGTGTGAGTGTGATAAGGCGAATTTACACTGGTCATCCAGGATGATCACAATTGATGAATCATCGAGAGTTAAGTCATTGGATGAACCGTATTTAGTTTACACTGTTCATCAGGGTGATTTAAGCAGTTCACTTCAAAATGTGGGAACTGACGTATTGCGAGCAGGTATTCGTATGGTGTGTGATTTATTAGTTCAGGAGGGTCAACAAATTATGTATTAAAAAGGAAGAAAAGAAAGCAGGGCACGATGGTGGGTGAGACCCTTGATGCTGTGACGTAATACTTTGGGTGCAGCAAGCACTTTACTAATGGAATGAATTAATGAAGACGAAGCTATTCTAAAAAACCACGTTCGAATGTCCAAACCAAAATTGTAATAGTTGTTGGCCAAAGTAGAATCACTTATATACGCAAACAGGCAGGGGTACATCCACGGGGGGGAAATCTTTGGAGGCTGAGCACCCCCCCTCCCCCCAACCGAAGGCCCTCTCCCAGGAAAATATGAATATTACCAAAATATGATAAGCACTATGTCCTGTCAATTAATCAATTATATTTTGATTAATATTATTTAATATAAAACAAATAATTGTGTGTAGTAATTAGGGTTTTTCAAAGGAATAACTTTTTTCTGTTGACTTTTAATTTTACTTTAAATTTGCCCTTATATGAAAACTTGACCTGTGAAACCGTAATATTTTCTAAAAATGGTTAAAGTCTTTACTTTTTCTACATTAAGTTTTGAAGTAGATACAGTTATTAAAATTATTAATTCAGAGCAATTATGTCAACAATAATGTATTAGGAAGAAGGGAAGGGGCAGTTGCTATTTTCATCCGCCCCAGCCCCACAAACTGCTAATACTGGGTGTGACGAAGAATGTGTGAACATATACCTGTTAACCGGTGTCATACACAGTGACAGAAAGAAAGTAGGTCGAGGATCCAATTTTGGTAAAAAAAAAATAGCTTAAATATTACTATTTGCATTTATTGAAATCCAAATTTTTCCCGGCCCCATTTTTTAGGGTGCATCACCAATTCTCAATCTTTCTTATCTTCCTACTTTGAATCAAATTTCCAAATATTACACTAAGTGAAATATATGATGGTGCAATTATGAACATTATTATGTATAAGGACCCCTCTCCGCCCAGCTCAAAATCCTGTGTGCGTCCCTGCAAACAAGATACACAGCTTATAGAATGTCTTTCTGCTAGATTCAAGCTGTGAATAACACTAGTATATCTGGCTGCCGGAGACAGTTTCACAACCCTAGAGGCATTATGCCATGTGCCAGAATCTTCTAGTTCTTACTGTTGTTGAAACATTGCTTCTGGGTGTACAAACACCACAGAGTACCAGAACAACTATGGTAGGTAAATATCGTCCAAACCCGCGCCAATTTTGCCAGATTGTTGTAATGCAGCTAGTTCGGACGAGTATGGATTGTCTTTATTTTCAATTTTACATAACCTGTTGTCACACCAAGAGTATTCAACTCCGGCACTATCTTCTGAAGTGCATTTCCCCTTGCAACCTTATCTCTGTATTAATGGGGTATGGTCGTCCTCCCATTTAAACGCCACGATGTACACAAGCAGTTACTGCACACCTACTGTGCAGTATGTATGAAGACGGGCCTTCACTGAAGAGGAAAGGGCAAGCCCATGTTTACACTATTCATTTTGGATGTCCCATCATTTGTGTTTCATCACCAGTGAACAAACTTCGGTGACCTGGCGGTCTAGGGGTAAGGTGTCAGACTTCTGTGCTGGCGGCCGGGGTTCGATCCCCGGTCCCGGCAAAGATTTATCTGATTACCAAACCCTTCCTTCACCTCTGACAAGACATCTTGTGAATGTGAGGAATGCCAGGCCTCCACCGTGGTTCGGATCCCACGTTAAACTGTAGGTCCTCCATTTCATCTCACAATCACCCTACCATTACACATTAGCGTAAGTGCGTATAACCCGAACGGGTAGTAAGACGCGGTGCTAATAATAATAATAATAAACTTCGTTCATCTTTCCTCTTTGATGAACACTTTAGATGATTGTAACGTTTAGATTATTCATTTCCAGTGATCTAAAGTGATCATCCAAAGTGACCCGTGTAGATTCGCCTTTAGATTAATGAGTGTTACGTATCTGTGTATTGAGTTGCGGTCGACTCATTTGAGAAAGAGGTGTATGAGTTGCGTCCGCTTAGTTACCAGTGTACTTTCTATAATGATGTCTTGAATTTGAGATAGAAACTATCATCGTCTAGTGTCGACATCCCTCGTAATATCCAAACTTCCTCAGTGCTTGTCGTTCAATGGTTTTAGTCAAAATGTGTAGGATTGTAAGGTTAGGCTAGGTTAGGTCAACATCCTGGGCAGCAATTAGAAGTATGCAACTCGTGCGGCCACAGCTCACCCCCACCCTTATGAATTAATGAGTTTGTAAATTAATGCATGAATGAATGAGGGATTAATTAATGAGTAAATAAAATAATTGTGTCATTTAAGGAGTGAGTGATAGAATGAGTGAATAATAATAATAATAATAATAATAATGGCCGCTTTAGAAAAGAAGTCCACTATAAATATTTTTTATGCATTGATAGGTTAGGGCCACAGGGCTTTTTTAAAGAAAAAAATTAATTCTGGACAAGGNTGTGTGTGTGTGTGTGTGTGTGTGTGTGTGTGTGTGTGTGTGTGTGTGTGTGTGTGTGTGCGCGCGCGCGTGTATAAAGTTCGTTCACGGTAGGAGTTTACCTCTGAAAGGACTTTTTTCCCTACCAGAAATCTATTATATAGTAGGATATTGGTAAGAAAAAAGACCTTTCAGAGGTAAACTCCTACCGTGAATGAAGTATATAACCCATTTCAGAGTGTTAAAACATTTTCCATCCAAGGACCAAATTTTATTAACAGTTTGTAAAACGAGCGGAATATATATTTAGTAAACCCAGCAATGTGTGCCTACAAACAACATTTAATAATCAATCGGTTTCAATAATTATAAATAAAGTATATCTATGGTTGGTAGAATCTTTCAAATTATAGTGAAAATGAACCAAAGTTGTATTATTTTTTTCAAAAATATATTCTGAAATCCACAAGCGCTTTCATACTATTTAACATTATGAATATGTATTAATAAAATAAATAAATAATAAAATAAAATGACATCATTAAAACCATTTTTGAAAGATTGACAATTTCCAAAAGTTAAAATAAGTAAATAATGTGTTAACAATTTTCCCCCCAAATAAAAAGTATAAATCATTAGGAACACTCCAAATATCTTATTGTTATTATTATTTTGGTAAAATTTCCGAGTTTTCAAAAACCAGTCATTAATAAAAATGTCACCGAGATATTACAATAAAACATTAAGATTAAAAGGTATCCATAAAACAGTTTCAGGTGTTACCCCAAACTTACTTAGGTTTCAAATCCCAATATTTTACTTGGGCTCGAGGACCAAATGAATGTTAAGATTCCTCTTAATATGGTGCCGAAAATGTTCACGACCACTATAGTTTCTTTAGATGAAAAAGTGCAAATGTTGACTATACTATTTTAAATCACACATATCAATATTACAATACCGAAACACCCATTCCCTACAACCACAATCGTAATAAAATGTTAAAAGGTGGTGTGTGCGAGATGAACTACGGGAGTGCGAAACTAAAACGGAAATTACCTCAAGCTCCAAGCATGGAAAAAACAACTATTTACACTTAGGTCCGAAAAGTAAGATGTTATCGTCAACAAAACATTTTATGTTTAAAAAAACATACCGTATCATCATATAACCCTTTATGAGTAAAATAAGAGTCCGCGACAAAAAAAAATTACTTCTCTCGGACTCCGGCTGGCTATTATTATTTTTTTCAGGGGGACATTTTAATACAGAAGTAAACATGTTTTTGTTATATTTTTAGTAATTACCCCGTGTATATTCTGCGCAATTATGAAGTTCATTCCCACGCGTTGTGCTCGTGGTGTGTTATTAAACAACTCTGAGGTGGTATTATTTAACAAAGAGATTTGACAAAAAAAATATACATTTTTAGAAGTAGAGTGCTATGTAAAATGAAGCCAAACTGAAAAAAAAGCATCTTTTGGAGTTCTTTGACATGTATTTATTTGTTTGAATAATAAACTGCACTTCGTAGTTTCATATTTAGTATTTACTTATACATCTTCAACTTGTGGTATTTATAGCAGAGATTCTTGAACGTTTATAATTGATGAACCCTTTACATAATACCAAATAACTAGCAACCCCAGGCAACCAGATCCGGTAAGCCGACTTGATTTGGGCTGCCACAACGATTTTAAACTAAAATGTGACCTTCCAGCTAATTTAAAATTATGTTTTAATGTAATCTTAATCAAACGTTTCAGTGAGTAAATAAGGTGCCCAGAATGCATCATTTGTGAAGATATGCGATGGCATTAAAAGTTAAACCTTTCTGTTTGTTGTTTCTTGGTGTCGTTTATTGATGTAAAATCATCTCTTAGTGTTTTACAAAAGAGGTGGAGGATTAATTTACATACATACATAAATAAATACATACATACACACATATATACATAAATACATACAGTCATACATACACATACACATACACATACATATACAGTCATTCATACATACATACATATACAGTCATTCATACATACATACATACCTAAATACATATATACATACACATATACATACACATATACATACATACACACATACATAAATACATACATACACACACATACATGCATATATACATACATGTATAAATACATACATGTATGCATAAATACATACATGCATACATGTATAAATACATACATGCATACATGTATAAATACATACATGCATACATGTATAAATACATACATGCATACATGAATAAATACATACATGTATAAATATATACATGTATGTATAAATACATACATGTATAAATAAATACATACATGCATACATACACACACACATAATCACGCTGTTCCCTCACTGCAGGCATGTTAACCTTGCTGCCTGCGAACATTTTGATGGACCAACAATACATAGAACACCCTGTTCAATGTTAACCTTTCACTTTAAGGCCGCATCCACCCGAACGCACACTTTAATTCCATAATACACCGCCATAATTGTATTTACTAACCATTACATCCACACCATAATCTCTGAGAACATTCCAAAACATACTACCATTCACCCGATCATACGCTTTCTCCAGATAAACGAACGCACAATAGACGTTCTTCCGTATAGCTATATATTTATCAATCACTTGTTGTAATGCAAATATATTGTCCATTCAACCTCTACCCGGCATGAAACTAGATTGCACAACCCAAATCTTGTTCGCAGTTTTGTCCACGCTCCCGCTCAATCAAGACTCACAAAAACTTGGCCCACAATACTAGACAAACTAATTGGCTTATAATTCTTACACTATCTCCAACTCCTTTGTCTTTGTACAAATGGAAACCCAAGTACACCCAATGAACGACTCACACAACCTTGCAAGAATTATCATCACTCCACAAAGCATTTCACTAGTGATCCCAACTACGCTCGCAGCTTCACCTTTCTCTAACACTTTCATAGCTTTTGACACCTCAGCCTCAATTATTATTTCACTTGTTTTAACATTTATTTCTATTTTCTACGACTTTACTACGTTTTCACCAAGCAATATCTCAACTTACTCTCTCTATTGTTCTCATAAACAGTTTTCAATCCAGATAATTTCAACATGGTCATTCTGAATGCCATGGCTCTCTTTCCTTGCACTCGGTTTGTACAAACCAGAACCGCTTTTTATTTCCTTCAAAAACATTCTGCATTATTTCTCCTTCTTTTAATTCCATTGGCATCTTACAAACTTGAATATATCAATAAAGGCACAATAAAATATTTAGAAGCATTTGTTATCATGTTAGTAGAAAGTATCAACTGATATTGCTAAAGTAGATGAAATGGCCTGGGGATTAAATTAACTAATAATAAAGATTTAACTATTTCACTTTAGCACTTAGGCTAAAAATGATACATAGCTTCAGTGGTAGATAATATATGCTATGGGCCATTCATTGTACAGTATTTTAGTTTTGGTCCTCTCGGAATGTGTCAGTCCACCTCTGCAAATAGAAATAGTTGATTTTTTTTAATACACAATTGTCAATGTTTTATAAGAAATTAGAAATAAAGTGTAAACATAATTTTATGAAAAGAACCCCAACACATACACTTGATATAATCAATGGCATTTGTATAATTTACAAATTTTACATATACAACTAGAAATAAGAAAATGAGAAAAGATAACTATTAAAAATAATTAGTAATAAGTATAGTAATTTAATGAGATAGATGAACTTTATTATATTGACACTAATATTCCAGTCTTGACTTAATATTTGATAGCGAAAGTTTCAAGGCAAATTCCATGTCGTTTAATCGAGAAAGGTAATTGGTTTTTATTACAGCTATTGTTCAAAATGTCGATTCACACATTTTTAGTTGCAAATAGTTTGTGAACGTTTGCTGCACACCCTCCGAATCTTTATCGCGACCCTTTGAAAGTTGGCGACCCACAGTTTAGGAGCCTGAGATTTAACGAGCTTACTTATTATGCGCAAAATTACCTGAAGTTTTTACCACTATTATTTTTCAATAGTTGGAATAATCTTGATACGATAAATAAAACAAAATATGCGTTTCTAGATATTTGGGACTTGATATGCAAAATCATTCAGCAAACAACTCAAAAGCGGGACGAATTAGTCAAAACTTTATAGACATCACAATATTTCATTTATTTATATAATGTGTATGTCTAGTTTTAAAAACGTCCGTTTAGTGAGAGGATGAATCATCCAACCTAAATAAAGAGGATGAAGACAAAACTAAACACGTAGGATTGTTGTACAGCATAGACCTTTATGAAAAACAATTATTAAGAAAATGTGATGGACCATTTACTGAACTAGAGTAATGTGTAATCCACAGACAGAATGTAATTTTTAATATCTTACTTACAGGGTTAGTTGCAGCATACTTAATTGAGAACTAATAAAAATCGTAAAGGCTTTTTTAAGAAAAAAAACCTTATTACAGTCTATTTTTATAAATTGGGTAATTTTATTTTAAACTTGTATGAGTTTATATGGCATGAGAGCTCTGACAGTGCCTGGCGCGTTTGAAAATAAATGCTTTTGCTTTCAGTGTCAGGGTAACAGCCCACAGAACGCGGCACTGTCTGGGTAACAGTCCACTGGTCAAGACAGCCCACTGTACGCCTTTCCTATAGTTCACTGTGTTTAGCTAAGACACTATACTCGTACTATCGACAAAAATTATAAAGTAACAAAATCGTCTGAATAATATATCATGGATATGTTAAAAACAACTAAAGAAGCTTGTTTCAATTTTGAGAGTTTCAGACTTAACTGAAAACTTTAAAAAAATAAAATTAAATAATTTGTTTAAGGAGGTTAAAACATATTACTTTTATAGTTTAAGAATAAGTATATTACGTCTAATCCTGATTTATATTTTCCCCCTTTTGTTTATGAATGTTTAATAATTGTAAAAAAAACTTTATAAATAAACTAGAATATAGGAGAGAATTTTAGATATGTGAACGACATAAGCGAAAGAACTGAATCTTCTTTTCTACTTTCGGCCTTTGGGCTACTAGATAAAATGTAAACTTATGTTGTTGTTTTTTAGACTTATTTTTGCAAGGCCAAACCTCTTTATCTACGCAAACTTCAAGCGTTAATAACTTTGCCTAATTTGATTAATTCTAAGATACTTTGCGAGGCGGGTTGCATTATATCTTGACGTACTTTAAAACTTCTAACCAAAATCACACCAAGACGCCGAAGGGCGAAATAGAAATAGCAAATTTAGCTTGAAAGGCATCTTGTTTATTGTTATCCGCCCATAGCAGCCCCTCTTCCGGTTACGAGCATTAACAGTAGATCTATTTGCGTTTGGATAGAATGGGTTTACATTTAAACTTTTTTCGTATTCTAGATAAACACACAATTCTAGAGGCCTTGTTTATCTAAATGATGTCGGGTATACTCCTAATCACCATTTAGTGAATAAGCCTGAGGTGTAGACGATTAAATAAATGCCAAAAACCTAAATCAAGAAATAATAATAATAATGCTATGACAGTATAAAACTATTTTTAGAATGATTTAAGAATGTATGACTTTCAATTAAAGGTTTATATATAATAATCGTAGAATGGAGCCTAAATAAATTAATGGAAAATCTTATTTTTTACTTGCCATTACATCACCGATAGGCTACGTCAAGAAGAGAATAAGCCGCGTCCCCGTTTGAGTCGTCGATGTAGAGTCGGTAGAGACGCTGCAATAAAATATGTCGTCAACGTGTCGATTGGTTTCCCATCTAGTGTCGGTAAATCAAAGGAATTCGGGCCAATTCTCGTAGTGGGGACGTATTTTAGGTCAGTATTCAACTTTAAGTATCTTTGGTCCAATTATTTGAAATACATTTTGAACTTACTTTGGGACACCAGAAATAAATTTCGGAAGCCACCGTTACATCTCTATTCAAGTTTAAAGCCATTGACATAATTGTGTTCTAGATTTTCTATCAAATCAATACTTCTACTTCGGAGACTTGCTCATACCGAAACTCGTCTTTTCTGAGGAAATTTTAATTTTTTGACGCAATAATAGTGAATGCAGCTAAGCAATATGCACGTCAACCTCACCAAGCATTTTACTTTCGACTGAGTTTTTGGTCGAATCAGTAGGGACGAGGGAGGCCAACCCGCTTGTTTGCTCGACACTTGTCGACTTAGTAGGGACGAGGGAAGCCAACCCGCTTGTTGCTCGACACTTGTCGACTCAGTAGGGACGAGGGAGGCCAACCCGCTTGTTGCTCGACACTTGACTTAGTATAGGCGCGTCTTAATAAGCAAAACACGGTAGTTTTTTTTAGCACCGCGTCTTACTATCCGTTCAGGTTATTCGCTTATATACTAATTAAGTTGTTTTACGGATTAAGAAGGTTATATTAAGAGAAATTATAACCGCATTTGCGTGTAGATAGAGTGGATAACCGTTTTTGATAAACCATCTCCAGTACACCCGACCAAGATTCGAACTTAAATCTCCCAACCGTCGGCAGTCTAGTCTACTGCGAGAGTAGCGCGTTAGACCATGCGGCGGCCGAAACGGGTCGTTTTTAACTTGGCTACAGCGGAATACGGGCCGGCGAGAGAGTGCTTTGTTCTTTGAAATATTTATTTCTAAATGTTGATGTTTTGTTTGAAATACCTCCAGGCGAGCCCACTGCGACGCAACTCCTTGTTCGAGATGTGTTGCCAACCTAAGGTACACGCTATCCGTGGGGTGAGTGTTAGCTTATTTTGTTGTTTTCCAAGAAACAATGTTAATATTGTTACATCCCTTACAAGAGATTCACTTCATGTGCGCACTTCGTTAGTAAGAAGATTGCACCGACTAAGTAAGAAAACACGCCCGCCCAACACGGTAAAAAGTCTTAAGTCGCCGACCCCAACCCTCCCTCTTTGCCCCCTTACCAACTATCGCCCACTCTGTAAACTTCAGCTCTTCCTCTTTTCAATTCGAGGCGCATCCGGAAAGTTCCGAGGCACCGCTCGTTCGCTTCTTCCCATTACTCACCTCGGAACTGGAGTTAGTTAGCAAAACTAGCCCGGAACAATCCAGAACGTACAGTCTGTTCACGACCATCAAACATTATCTAGTGCATCATAGTTCGAGCCTCGTGACACACCGTCTGTGTGTTAGCATCCAATATTTACAAGTTAGTGTTGGTACTATGTAACACCAGCACGGAGAGATAGTGACAAAAGGATTAGGATTTATTTTTAGTACAATGTACGTTTTGATTCATGTTGCATTTTATTATTTTGAATTAAAAGTAAGTTTAGTCATATGTTTAATAAATATTGTCAAACCATACTATATACACATAATTAGTATTTAAATTAATGTGCTTGTAGTTTTTATTAGATTAAAATTATAAGCACGTCAATTTAAAGACTTACGTTTATTATATTTTTATTGTAACGCTCTTTACTTTAAAAGAAATTTTAGATTTTTTTTCTAAAATGCCATATTAAGGCCAGATAATATATATATTTAATAATAGTAACCTACTCAATAATATTGCTCGTAATGAGTCAACTACTGCCTTAGTATTGGTACTGATGTAGATAATTGTGGTATTTCCTGCCAGTTATTGTATTTAAAAAAATATTAACGAAAACAAAACTAACATAATTTATAGTAATAATAAATATATGTCATGTTATTTTATCAAGCATAATTAATAAACAGGTAGACCTATACTAGACCTACATGTAGGCTATATTATATTGGTCGGAGTCAAAAATATACCAGCTCTAATTATTTGAGAGTAAAATAAAAAAGAGTATAAAAAATAAAAAGGTGTTTTGGGACACCTCTGAATAGGAAACCAACGCCGGGATCACTTAGCGTAAATAAACCAGTATCTTAACCTAACAACTCTAGTAAAACACCGGCAATGAATTTGAACGAGTATAAAAACAAATCGTTAAAGTAAATTAAAGCTAAGCACTTCAAAGGGCAAGTGCATGCAATCATATAACTTTCCTTGATATACAAGCTAAGGCGTTTTACAGTTCACGAGACGCGGGGGGAACAAAATAGCCTACTTAAGAATTCGACTGCATAATAAATCATAAAGAAACAAGTGAAGTACTAAATATCCTCGTTGACGTCCCTCGCAACATGATTGGCTGATTAGAGGAGCACATGGTGCCACACCGTGAAAGTAAAGGCCGAATCACACAGAAAGCCCCTATGCTGTTCTATGTTCTGTTAAGGTATTGTCAGTTTAGCTTAACACTCATTGCTAAGCTAAGCTAAGCAATGGTCCTTTCTTTCCTTCCCGAACTCGGTGTTGTTTGTGGCTTTCTGGTCTGCCCCTGTGAGGTTAAGTTATGCTCCAAAATGTCTTGATTGAGCTAAGATGTTAATACTGATGAAGGGGAGCTGTTTTCTTGGAAGATGTATACAATGCAGGAGGTGGAAGTTTGACTCGTTCAATAAACGGTTCTATTTTAATATAAAAACACTTATATTATAATTATGTTTTACATTTAATAACTTAAATACACGTGAAACAAATTGAAAACAAAATGTTAATACTTTTTTGATTATTTTCGATAATCCAGCACTGCGTCTGTTCAACATTTAGCCCAAGCCGCGTAATGCGATGGCTCAAGATGGGAGAAGGAGAATTTGCCCGGCCGGCAGTCGGAAATAACATATCGCGGCGTAGCAAGGCATAGCTTAGCTCTCTGCGTGAGGTGAAGTGATCGTTAAGGTGATTGTGATCCAGGCATGAGGAAACTAAAGGTATTTGTGAGGAAAGCTTTACCATCGCTCTAAGTTATCTGTTGGCAAATTTCCCCGCTCTCAGTTATTTCGGAAGGTGGTGGAACTAGCGTTGTAAGTGTGTCGTACTTGAATCAAGAGTGACAACAAGAGAACGACGCGCTGTGCTGTTCCCTATAGTAGCCATGCAATTCCCACAGATATAATATTCAAAGTTGTTGTACGAATTCATTTTGGAGCATAGTCAATCGAAATAAAATCAGTCGAATTACTGTGAAGGATGATGATTTTATAAATTTAAGATGAATTATTTAAGTTTAAAAATTTATTTAATACCGTCTATCAAATAAATACCATTATTTAATGTAATAATTGATTTGGTATATATACAGTGGAACCTTACTAATTCGAACTTCCGTAATTCAAAATCGTCTTTAATTTGAATATTTCGCCCAGTCCCGTAAATTTTGTATTAAAATCATGTTAAAAATCAAATTTTGTTTTGGTTAATAGCTTTTCATAAGTTATAATGTACTGTACAGTAATATTTTCCTACTTTTAGTTGCGGTGCCGTGTTCTATTTTTGAAACAGGGGAGGTGACGTTGGAATGCGGTAAGTACCCTTCTTAACGCCCCTCCTCTTAAACCCACACCCCCATACGTCTTTGTTTACACGTACAGTTCTGAACTCCGTTAGTCGAGGTCGAATCACTCAAGCGGTTACTTGCGCTGTTCTTAGTGATTCGTTCGTAGCGATAGTCTTGTGACGTGCGAGTTATTTTTGTTTTTGTTTAGTAGATACTATAGATTAGTGTTTGTGTGTATCATGATGTCAATGTACATGTCATTAACTATGGCCGAAAAAGTAGCGGTGATACAAGAAGTGGCAAAGGGGCTTTTAAAAAATCAGAAATTGCAGAGGCCTTCGGAATTCCCCCTTACACACTTTCAACATTTTAAAAAAAAGTAATAAAATGAGAGTGGACAAGATAGGAAAAGATTAATAGAACCGGAAAACCCATATGTATTGAAGTGATTCAAACAAGCGCGAGACAAGAAAGTTTCAGTGGGCGGCCCTCTTCTTAAAGCATAGGCTGAACATTGTGTATTTGAAATAGTAAAAAGAAACTTCAAAGCGAGTGCAGGGTGGCTAGATGGATTCAAACAACGAAACAGAATTTCCTTCAAAGCTGTGTATGGTGAAAGTGGTGCTGTTCGTGTGCATTCAACCGATAATTTGAAGGAAGCCTTGAAATAAATTATCCAGGACATAGAACCAAAAACAAATTTTTTAACGTCGATAAGACGGGCATTTTTTACGAGTGTACTCCTGACAAAACTCTTGCATATAAAGGTGAAAAGTGACGTGGGGGAAAGCTTAATAAAGATATAACACTGTTAGGTGGAGCAAATATGGATGGTTCTGAAACGCTGCCATTTTTAATGATTGGAAAATTGGCTAGCCCACGTTGCTTCTAAAATGTAAAATCGAAGCCAGTGGAATGTGAGTCAAATGGAAAAGTGTGGATGACAGGTGATCTGTTTGAATACGGCTTTTAAAATTCGCAAAACAATTTGGCAAACAAAATCGAACAACCCTTTTATTCAATGGCAATTGCACTGCTCATAACAAAGATCCCCTTTTGGAAAATGTAGGGGTTATTTTTCACCTATGGGCCAAGGAATAATTAAGAACCTAAAATATTTCTACAGATGATTGTTGGTTGAAAAAATTCTTGCTGGAGATTTGTCTACTCAGAAAATTTCGCTTGACGTTCTTCAAGCCTCACGAATGTGTAAGCAAGCGTGGGACCAAGGGAAAGTTGAGAGCAATAATAACTGTTTTTAAAAAGCTGACTTTATCAAGTAATAAAATGTTGGAGAAAATGTGACAAACTGCGCCAGCTATTGACAACTGGGAGTAAGTTACTCCTGATCCTGCTAGCTCTTATGTGGACTTCGTCAGAGTGGATGAAGATGTGGCAATGTTTGCTGAAGTTACTGATGCGGACATCATCGCCAAAGTTCTCAACAATAACATCCAGCCCGAGGATGGAACAGCAGGTGATGAAGAGTACAATTATTCAGTAGTTCAGGAAACGGCTATTCCGAGTGCCACATAAGCCATGGACCATATACAAAAACTCAGGCGTTTATTTAAAAGTCGCAACAATGTAAGTGATTAAATTGCCCAGTCAATAAATCAATTAAAATCACACACTATGAATGAAAGAATTGAATCAGGAAAACATTAAAATCTTTGAATTTTTTAAAAGGTTGTGAACCGGTTATGTCCAAATAAGTTAAATAAAGTTTTTGAGCCTTGTTTCAATATTAACTGTGTTTCTTTTCAATTCCTTTTAAGAAATTTATTTAATTCGAAATTTTGGATAGTTCGGATTTTTTCCTAGTCCCTTCAAGTTCGAATTACCCAGGTTGCACTGTACTAGACGCAGAGGAGGGCAATATATTTGGCAATGTAGTCATTAGTGTGGCGAATGAGAAATGAAATTCGTCACACTTTGTAAAAATTGAGAGATTAGGTTGATCAATCGAACATTTAAAACAACAAAAACTCTTGGAACGAGTTTATTCAAAAACGTGTACTCAGCTACAAATGCCTTAGACGCAAATAATGAAAATTGTCCCCATTGAAAGTGTAAGAATATTTAATGAAAAAAATGGCAATCCTTTTGTCTGACAAGCAGCAGAAACAATGGTTAAATCTTAACTCAATACAAAAATTGCACATGTGGAATGCTTCTAAATATATCGAGTTACAACCAGCACAAACCATCAGATTAAAGGTTTTACTGTGAGAGCTGGCAAACTCAAATACGCCACTTATAGGGCCAATTCACTACTTGTGGTACTACAGTATTATATATAGAATAATTATTTCATTTTATTGATTTAAATAGTATTTTGTTTTAAGTACCGACGGTGTAATTTATTAAAATGAATACTCTGGTGCTTGTGACATGGTATAATCTCTATTTTCATGAATAGAACTAGTGAAATATGAGCCCAGGGAGAACTTGCAGGACGACCGGAATCTCTCTCGACATCTGATTTAAATTCAGCCACTTTTCATTAGAAATTTAAAAAAATGCAGCTAGTCCATTACAAAGTACGCCAGGCTACAGTCCATATTTTATTAAAAGGACCATCTTAAAAAAAACTTTTTGCAGTATATATCTAGATAGCATTTTACTGTTAAATTGTTATTTTATGGGTAAAATTTAAAATCTCTCAAAAGTGAAAGCTGCGGATCACTTGGTACAACGTATAAAAAAGTGAAAAAAGTTATATTAACTTTTATATGTCAGCTCTTCCAAAGAAAAATTGAAATTATAATATATTTAATAGTAGACAAGTTTATTTTAACAAAACCAAATTAGTGTTTTGTTTTCATTTGAGGTATTTTAACGTATACTTTCTGGAGAGCGAGTCTTCTAATTTTGCCGGGAAAGGTATTTTCCCATAGCCCTACTTTCTAGCATTATTTTACATGCCACAATCAACATGGGACCAACGGCTTTACTTCTCCAAATAAAGTTGTGTTGCGGATATTAATCGCTCAAAAAAATCCTTCCACACCGGTAAAATTATTCATTTTTATTTGAAATGTCCAAAACAAACAACCAACACATATTTAATATTCATAATATATCTAGTAGCATGCCTGATAAAGTCAGTTTATCTCTACCTACTGAGCTCACGGGACGGATTTGACTCTCGACAAGGCCTGGAGCTGATCAGTTTTGAAATCTTGTTTAAATTATTTTTCTTGAGTTTACCTATTTACCTTATAGAATGTAGTTGTTCGACTTAATACTAAGTTACGATGTGTTAGTAATATTATTCTATGACTTTAAGGCCTATTAAATTGTATTAAAAAATATACATTTCCAAATTTTGAAACAATGTAAAATGAACGGTGCTAATAACGTACATTTCCAAATTTTGAAACAATGTAAAATGAACGGTGCTAATAACGTACATTTGTTTCTATGATTTAGTTATTTAATTACAACAGACGGTGTCCTTAAATTATATTCTTACTTAAGTACTCAATGGTCCAAAATATAAAATATTAGTTAAATAATTCATGAAATAGGGAAATACACGTGAAAATCCATGATATATGATTGCATTATTAATATTTGTTGAAACTTTGATATATACTCTAAAATTGTACAAAACATAATATAAGTTGGTTTAAGATAAATGTACTTAAAATCAGAAAAACAGTTTTTGTGTTATTTTAAAAGTAGAGTATCCTGATTATAAAATGTAAGCCTGGCTGGCTCTTTATAATAAGTAGAATTATGGAACTAGTAAACATGTAGAAAATAATATAGCGCTAGTAGGATTCAAGTCAAATAGAAATAGAAATTATTACAGTTTACGTCATATTTTCGGAACATTAATTTTTTTGTAGGATATGAAATTGTGTTATTTAAGGAATACTGTAGCGGGCTCATATTTATGTGTCTGCGTTTATTTTAATCTGGACTGTACTAATATGAAGTGGGGGGCCGGGAGGAGGCGAGTTAAAATTTTTAAAAAAAATTATAGGTTGAGTCACTTTGACTTGATAAATGCGCAGAGACCGTAAAAATGGCAAAATATAATTCTTCAGAATATGGCTAACATAAAAAGGTGTTTTTTTTTCAAGATCACGGGGTATAATTTGCTGACTGACCAAATACATCTGGGGCCTACACTTGGTATGTAGGAAGAAGAATAACAAATATCACCCATGTAGGAATTAGAAACGTTTAATCAAAATAACAAACTGTGACTTTTCGAATAATCCAGGCAGTACTTACAATGGAACTCTGGTGAGTCGGACAACTACATACCTGAAACAAACAGTAATAATTATATTAGTTTCACTAAAAGTGTCAGTATTCTAGTTTGGACTAGAGACACTTCATATTCCTTAGACATATTGAAACCCTTTAATCTTGTTAATATTTATTTAAGAAATGAAATATGCACTACGATATTAACACTAGAGATAATTACACAGTGGGAAAATGTGTAGGCCTACTCATATCTTAAACACAAGAATAGTTTCAGCACACATCTTAATTAAATGTTCAGTGGTTCATAAATGTATGTTGTTTAAGAGCCCGTCTCACTCCAGGGATGAAGAGAATACAGCTCTAACCTGTATTGTTGTTTAAGAGCCCGTCTCACCCCAATGATGAAGAGAGTACAGCTCTAACCTGTATGTTGTTTAAGAGCCCGTCTCACCCCCATGATGAAGAGAATACAGCTCTAACCTGTATGTTGTTTAAGAGCCCGTCTCACCCCAATGATGAAGAGAGTACAGCTTTAACCTGTATGTTGTTTAAGAGCCCGTCTCACCCCAGTGATGAAGAGAGTACAGCTCTAACCTGTATGTTGTTTAAGAGCCTGTCTCACCCCAATGATGAAGAGAGTACAGCTCTAACCTGTATGTTGTTTAAGAGCCCGTCTCACTCCAGGGATGAAGAGAATACAGCTCTAACCTGTATGTTGTTTAAGAGCCCGTCTCACCCCAATGATGAAGAGAGTACAGCTCTAACCTGTATGTTGTTTAAGAGCCCGTCTCACCCCAGTGATGAAGAGAATACAGCTCTAACCTGTATGTTGTTTAAGAGCCCGTCTCACCCCAATGATGAAGAGAGTACAGCTCTAACCTGTATGTTGTTTAAGAGCCCGTCTCACCCCAATGATGAAGAGAGTACAGCTCTAACCTGTATGTTGTTTAAGAGCCCGTCTCACCCCAATGATGAAGAGAGTACAGCTCTAACCTGTATGTTGTTTAAGAGCCCGTCTCACCCCAATGATGAAGAGAGTACAGCTCTAACCTGTATGTTGTTTAAGAGCCCGTCTCACCCCAATGATGAAGAGAGTACAGCTCTAACCTGTATGTTGTTTAAGAGCCCGTCTCACCCCAATGATGAAGAGAGTACAGCTCTAACCTGTATGTTGTTTAAGAGCCCGTCTCACCCCAATGATGAAGAGAGTACAGCTCTAACCTGTATGTTGTTTAAGAGCCCGTCTCACCCCAATGATGAAGAGAGTACAGCTCTAACCTGTATGTTGTTTAAGAGCCCGTCTCACCCCAGTGATGAAGAGAGTACAGCTCTAACCTGTGTGTTGTTTAAGAGCCCGTCTCACCCCAGGGATGAAGAGAGTACAGCTCTAACCTCCTCCATTCGCCAGGAGAGCAAAGGTCAGATAAGGTCAAATGGCCAAGCCCCACCCACCACACTAATAATAGTAAAATATTAATTAATGTTGACTGAAAAATATATATATGTAGGCTTATTTTAGGAAATTCCTTTTTGTGTAAAGTGGAATGTAACTTAAAAGAAATGGGTTTAGTTGATACCCGACCAACGAATGTTTTAGAATGCCTGAACATTAAATCTAAAATCAAGAAATATAAGAGAGTTTAAGCTCTGTATACTTATTTAATATAACCTGAGAATGTGCACCTTTTTTAAATATATATTTGTAAGCTTGACGCCCTAAGGTGAAGCTCAGAATTGGTACCTAGGGAAACTTAAGGATGTCCACGTAGGTAATAGTTAATTCTACACTCCTCAAAGACTTCACAATCTTCTGTCAACACATTATACATTAACGATGGATAAACGAATTGTTAACATTGTAGTGTACTCATCAGTACGACAGTTGCTTTTCTATCACTTAATATTAAATCATAAAAACCAACAGCAAATCATCAAGAATGTTCTTCCTATAGAGCTTTTCCAGAGGTGATTCAGAGGTTGAGGGAGCTTGATCAGCAGAAGCACATTTATCAGATAAATCCATCTCCTCTTCACGCGAAGAAGAAAATGGAAGTGGAAGTTTGCTCAATAATTTATTTAATAATCTCCTCTTTTTTGCGCTTGCATTCTGTATACGCGAGCTTTTATCTTTTCAGCTTCAAATTTATTTTTGGTGAGTACTATTTTACTACCTATGCTTCAAATTTGCCAGGGGGTCATTTTTCTAGTTGAGCAATAATAATTTCTTTGTCTGCCTGAATATGAATAATTGGGCGATATCAAAAAGATCTTCTCGTTGTTTTAACGCTTCTGAACATTTAGCTCTGTAGAGGAAACTGTAGTGTAACAGTAACAAACAATTCGTGGCTCGGGCTCTCACGATATATGATTGATGGATCACTTCAAGTTAAAATGACCATTTTTAACTAAACTTTGATGTGCGGTAGCAAGCTCATTCAATTAAATCTAATAAAATTTCAACTATAACCATTTTTCAACAAGAACAATAAAATAGCAGGGTGCCCCAATGATATTTTAAAAGTTGAATTTAAGCTCTATTGAGAGGTTTTCAGAAATGTATGTAGATAATCTAATTAAATATTCCTAAGCATTAATTTTAGACTAAATAAAATTAGTAAAATAATATAAGACAGTGTTTTAATATAATGGAGTAAAAGTATATTTATAAATAAATGAAAATATCTGAATGATTTGAATTTTTTAAAGACATTTTGCACATTTAGTTAATGATATACGTGACCTGGCGGTCTAGGAGTAAGGTGTCAGACTTATATGCTGGCGGCCGGGGTTCAATCCTCGTTCCCGGCACAGATTTAAATGATTACCAAACCCTTCACGTCTGACAAGACATCTTGTGAATGTGGGGAATGCCAGGCCTCCACCGTGGTTCGGATTCCACGTTAAACTAAAGGTCCTCCATTTCATCTCACAATCACCTTACCATTACACATTAGCGTAAGTGCGTATAAACCTGAGCTAGGAACAGAATGTCCTTCTAAGAAAGTCAAAACGATAAACCTGAGCTAGGAACAGAATGTCCTTCTAAGAAAGTCAGAACGATAAACCTGAGCTAGGAACAGAATGTCCTTCTAAGAAAGTCAAAACGATAAACCTGAGCTAGGAACAGAATGTCCTTCTAAGAAAGTCAAAACGATAAACCTGAGCTAGGAACAGAATGTCCTTCTAAGAAAGTCAAAACGATAAACCTGAGCTAGGAACAGAATGTCCTTCTAAGAAAGTCAAAACGATAAACCTGAGCTAGGAACAGAATGTCCTTCTAAGAAAGTCAAAACGATAAACCTGAGCTAGGAACAGAATGTCCTTCTAAGAAAGTCAAAACGATAAACCTGAGCTAGGAACAGAATGTCCTTCTAAGAAAGTCAAAACGATAAACCTGAGCTAGGAACAGAATGTCCTTCTAAGAAAGTCAAAACGATAAACCTGAGCTAGGAACAGAATGTCCTTCTAAGAAAGTCAAAACGATAAACCTGAGCTAGGAACAGAATGTCCTTCTAAGAAAGTCAAAACGATAAACCTGAGCTAGGAACAGAATGTCCTTCTAAGAAAGTCAAAAC
>CABFOW010003179.1:0-14302 GCA_902141385.1 Timema californicum | reverse complement strand
CCCCAAACTTTTTGAATAAAATATATATGGTTTTATTTATGGTCCAAACAATATCAAAATTAAGATACAAGTACAAATTAGGGAACTGTGTTAACATAGACAGAGCTTCAGAGAGTTTCTAGGTGTATTTAATATTTAGAATTTTTCTTAGCCCTTGACAGTTAAGGGGCTATGTTGCCATAAAATACACTTCTGTTTATCATTTATAATTTGTTCTAGCTTCCAAAAATTGGGGGATTTGCCCACCAAACCTACCCTGAAATTATTGGCTGGCTATGGCCTAGAACGTTTCCGTAATAGCACGTCAAAGTTAAATGGGTTGGTAAGATAAATCATTGAGGTGTAGGAGCAATCGGCCTCAACAGTTTTAAAGAAAGTTGATTAAAAAATAATAATTTATACATCTTTAGGACATATTAATATGATAGAAACAAACGTCTTTTCAACAATAAAAAATCTTAAGGCTACAAAATAAGTTGCTTATCTTCGTACACAACTTGTTGGCCAACACTATAAAAACAAGTTATGTTATAATAAAAGCATTCATAACTTTTCGGCGATGTTGGCCAACATGTTAAGGTTGGGAGGGCCGGTCAGTGGCAACATGATGAATTGTTATGTGTTGACTCGATACATAGCCAACAAAACATGTTGGCCGATCTAGGAGGTTCTGCGCATGCGCTACAGAAACAATTCCCAGCCTTAGAGAAGCCCGTGTTTTGTTTTCAGATTAATCTAACATCTGGGTTTACATAGCTAAGGGCTGGTCTTATAGCTCCTGGATAAATATGAATCTGGCCGTTAAATATTTTTATCTGGTCGATAAGTTAAAAGTGCGTCTTATGGCTGCCAGATAGTATGTATCTGCCTGATAAAATATATTTATCGATTACATTTTTATCGGGAGGTTTAAGTTCCTGATAACTTTTAACTTTAGTGACGCGTTGTTTTTCATGAGGTTTCAAGGTTAAAATATTGGTTCACATGTTTGGTAGAAACAGGCCCAGGCTCTAACTGTAAATTATAAAGTTAGTAAATTTGATTCATACTTTTATAAAAAAAAACTGACACGCTACCGGTATTTGTAAAGTTATGGTTATATAAGAACAAATTATTTAAATGTGAGTACAATAAATGAAATTTTTTAAGTGCACCAAACTATTGACCACATTTTGGCAAACAACGAACTTACGACTTGCAAGACAACCTAGCTTCTGCACCCACGAGACGCCACCAACTGTTTCCTCACATTCATTTAGCCGCTATTATTTAACAAATGTTGAGGGTTGTAACCACTAGCCAGGTTGTAGCGGTAGCAGCAGGGTTTAAACGCATGCGCGCATCAGTAAAAACAGTACAAACCTTGCGTTTTCTGAATAAAGGTTAATGTACCCTAAAGAAAGCTATCCGGCAGATAAATTCACTTCATAATACACATAAAATGTTAGTTAATGATAATATTGATCTGGCCGCTAAATTTAACCTCTCGATAGTAATATTCATCCGGTAGTCATTAGACCAGCCCCAGGTAGTCATGGAGTGGAACAAAGCGAACGCAATTAAACTAGGTGAGTTGTATCAAAAGTGTCTGTCTTTTCTAGCGTACCTTGGCTAATTTATAACTGCCCTACACAGGAGAAATAAGGTTTTAATTTTCTTTTATTAGTTTAATATTTCCAGCCATTTCAAAGGACACACACAACATCAATTTAAAGACCAGAGATAATAAACCAACTCAAATTGGCTCTGGCCAAAATATATTGTCAGCTCTTCACCGAGAATCGAGCTCAGAAACCTAAACTCAGTAGGGAATAGCAAAGAGAAATGAGGTTATGTCTGATACCTGTGTCAATTCATGTTAATGAAAATAAGTAGAGCTTGAGAAACAATACAAATGGAGGAGATCCCGGACACTTACAAAACACCGCCATGTTTGAAAACAATAAAATGCCTGGCAGTTATAACGATACACACAATGTATTACTGTAATTGTGTTAAAATATTGACTAATTTAAACTTCGAGTGTTCAGAGATATGATTAGAAATATTCTGGGTCTGTTAGTGTATGAAGGTTTCATCTATATCAGATTCATAAATTACGAAAGAAAGTTAATATAAAACACATTTACCAATCCAATATAAGAAACTTATCGTTGGTACCAAAAAAATAGAAGCGCGGAGGGAGTTCCGACCTAGTTTAAATCTTATTTATCTAGAGGAAAAACCTCCACCTTTGTAAGAAACTGGAACAAATTGAAAAATTCAATCTACTTTTTTGCGTGAAGATTCACCTCTGACAAGACATCTTGTGAATGTGGGGAATGCCAGGCCTCCACCGTGGTTCGGATCCCACGTTAAACTGTAGGTCCTTCATTTCATCTCACAATCACCCTACCATTACACATTAGCGTAAGTGCTTATGACCCGAACGGGTAGTAAGACGCGGTGCTAATAATAATAATAATAATTTGCGTGAAGACATTTTATAGTTATGGTTACATCTTAACAAAAGTGAAAGTTGCAAATTATATGACTTAACGTAAGACTACATTAAAATAGTTTGAGTGACCTTTTAAACTGTCAGATTATTTTACTCCTATGGCAATATTACTATACATCAATGAAATGGGAGGATGCCAGGATAGAAATTCATGAAACTTTAAATTTGCCGGTCAAGCGGGTCCATTAGATCCCACTGCGAGCAATTATTCTAATTCATAGACTTGGAAAGTAAGATAGTTCGTAAAGCAACTCACGCAACTCGAACCCTCAAGAACAGTGTTAAAGAAGACATAATAGCCCTATAGACAAACCAATCAATTCCACACCTTTCCCCCCTCACCTTTTCAAGGAGAAGACAATAATAATGATTTCAGAAAGAACAGCAAGTACAGACGTAGATTTTATTTGTGAGAGTAATTAATGGCTCCATGAATTAAAAGTTCGTCATAATGTATGCCAAGAATCTTATGACCTATCCTGAATTGTGTAAGTAGAAATCTGAACACGTATTTGACCAACTACTAATACGATTAGATTCAAAGATTTAGTGTGAGTCCCTAGACAAAGGTCTAATATAATAAGCCACTTTAAAATATGTATTAGGTTAGTGTCAGTTGTAAGTATAATTGGTGACCTTGTAGCGAAATCTCTACAAATACAAACAATTATATTTGGAGCTTTCCATGCACTAAAGTGATTTTTTTAACGGCTAGGTCTTTTCCAAAAAAGATTAGGGAAATATTTTAACACGTGATTATAAGAGTGGATATTGAATAGTACCCATTTCATTTCGTTAAAGCTTCTGTCCCGCTGAAACCAATCCAAACGTAAACACTCCTCTGGATGGACGGAATTAGTTTGGCAAACGAATTTACAACATAGAAAAGGGATAATAATTTTTCTCTCGCCTAAACAATACTATGGTTTTGAGCACGTACATGAACAAAATGTTTTACATGAAATAATAACAACGGAACTCTTCCAGCGCAGCAAAAAATAAAATAAAAAGTTGACTTATTTAGAAGCGTGTATTCAGTAAACCGAGGAAGCCAAAGGTCCTTTGACGTGAATGGGAAGAGGACATTTTAAAGTTTCTGGATATAAAGGGAAGACATAACAACAGCAAAGTTTGTTACTAAAGTAAAAATTTCTATATAATCCCCCGATCTGAACAGAAGTTGTCGGGTAGCTAAGCTCCACCTGCGATAGAAGGAAACAGATATAAAGGGGCTCCGAAGAGAAGGGGAGAGGACCCTATTTTGATCCAAGATGCATTGAAGGATTATAAAAAAAAATGCTTTGCGTAGCTTACTATTATTATAGCTACTATATTAAATTTCCACTAGTGAAGTTTGGGGTGGTATGAGTTACGCTCCAATTTTCTTACGAACGAACATCTGACAACTAGAATAAGTTACTAGCGCTACCTTCATCTATTAATATGTCAAGTCATGCGATCTCTAGACAATAACACTAATAATGACTATAGTAAAATGGTATCAATGTTAGCCGCTAAAACAAATGTCTTTATTTTTAAAAGGTGCTTCAAATGTTCATTCTCAAGAAAATCAAGATATGGGTCAAGTTTGTTTTAAGTCGTGTGTTGGTATGGCTTTACCTTCATAAAGTTCACGTAAAATATGCTCACCAAATATTATAATTCAATATGAAAATATTTAGAGATACAAGTATTTTCTAACCAATAAGCGCGCCTCTCTTCCCTGATCCAATAAAACATTTCTCCTCAACACGTAATATCAGCACACAAGAAAATTCAACCTCAAAAGGCTACGGCTTGTTTTTTTGTCGCGCTTAATATTGAAATGTTATTGGTGTACACTGATTTTCATAGGAATCCCGTTTTAGAAAATACAGACATACTATTTTGGAGCCGACATTGATAACACTTTACCGGCGCCTTACAGTTGGGCCACGGACTCTTGACCCGAAAGAATCATTTCTTAGTTAGGCAACGTCAGCGACTTGGAGGTTTATAGGACTATAACAGTAATAGACCTGCGGGTAAATACGAATTGGATTCGCCAATCCTTTAGGCTGAGATTAGTTTAGGCTTGTTTAGGCTACGATCGTGTTGTGCCATAGGTTAGGTTATATTGGGTTAGGCTATGATTTTGTTGTGTTATACTATTCGTCACTTGTTTTTCGATCATCTTTAGAAAATATTCCCAACTATTCTAAGTACAGTGCTACAACAACCGGTGCTGAGTTAGTACACCAGTAAGCCTTGTTTACAATTCCCAAGAAGGAACTCGTGGATAGGCTGTAATGTGGAATTAAAGATAATCCATTCAATGAAGCTCATACCATATTTACGTGGCTGGCCCAACTGTAGTGCGCCTCATTTTACTATACTATTAGTGTTTTTATAGGTATTGAATCAATTCTGATGATATCTATCAAAAGTGGCCGTTGCAGGCAGATCTCAGGTCATGAGCTGTAAAATAACCAGCTTTCGTATTTAAATATTTTGTTTAGATCCTGTTGACACACATGTAGAGTTGTAACGTTAAAAGTGCTAGCCTGATATATTGCTTGTTCACCACCATTAGGGGGACATTTGATATAACGATTGAATTGGGTCCAAGTTTGATGCTATGTATTATAATGATTAAAAAGGGATGATGTATTATTTTAGAAATTAAAAGTTATGGTGATTTATAGTTTTTTATTTTAAGTAGATACAGTTTTTGCTAGATATTTTACATGTTGTAGATTTTAATATAAAAGCCCGATTATTACGTCATATACACGATAGTTCCCGACACGTGAGATTTAGAACACGGATTAGATTTCATAGACTCTTCTCAGCTCCACGTCAGGAAAGAAAGTGAGTAGATGCGTGCCTTGAAGGGGTATATCTAGCGACATTTCCATCTCGAAGATTCTTAGAATAAAATATGAGCGGTCATCTATGTGCATTTCTGCTAACCAAACTGCGTTGTCTTTTTAAAGAGACGTAGAAAGATGTCGCCATATCTTGCAGCTTAACACAAATAAATCTTACTACCCGCTCTCATTTATAATATTGTAATTTTGAATATAGACGTGAATAATAAATTATTGGGATTTATAATTCCATATCATTACAGAGTATAAAGATAAACGGGCTATAGGCGAAAAGAGGTTCACACATTGGGTTCCCTAAAGCCTCATTTATGTTTATAGACAACATGTTGGTCAACACGATCTCAACAAATGGCGTTACAATATAAACTCATTCACAACTTGATGACGGTGTTGGTTAACATGTTGGAGATGTTGAGGGACAATCAGTGCCAACATGTTGAGTTGTGTTGGCTCAAGTGTGGTAGACAATAAACAGCCAACACACAACATGTTGGCCGAGCTGGAAGGTTCCACGCATGCGCTATCGAGTGGGAATTAGTGTCTGGCCTTAGCGACGCGCGTGTTCTAGTTTCTGATTAGTTTAACATTTTGGTTTGGAACATATACTTCTGTGGTCATGGAATGGAACAAAGCGAGCACAAATAAATGACTTGAGTTGAATATAGAGTATTTTCTTTGGAACGCTAACTCAGATAATCAGAAAAATCCAAATCCTCTAGATGAACTTAATGCAATAGGTAAGGTTTTTGAACCCCACCCCAACGCTTCTTAGGTTTTGGTTTTTTCTGACAAGAGTAAACTTCCTGCCAAAACAATAAATTAAGAACTTGCAGGTAAAACGTCGTTATCCATGTCCATAAATGTGTAGACGGATTAAAAGCTAGAAGAGGGGCCAGGATGTTGGTCCAACAGGTCGGCATGAATAATGTGGCTTAGTATTTCTCCATATGTTGTCTCCAACTTGTTAGATGATAAATAAGGCTTTACGCGCCCCTATCAGGGTGGTTTAGATCACCGATCAATGCACTGCAAGTAGCGGTGTGGAAAAAGAGTTGTAGTTTACTCGTATGTGCTAGAATACAAAGCTATAAAATATAGAAAGCTGTTTTCTGGCGGCCTGCACTCTCCAGAATATTTATACCAAACCAACACCAAAGAAAATCCAACTAAAAGCCCATTTAAAAGGCACTTTTATGACTATGTTCGCCTTTTGATGATTATGATAGAAACACAAAAGTTTATTCACTATAAATAAAATTAATAAACGACCCATAAAACTAAACTTCAGCGAGATTTACGAACCATAAAACCGAAACCTTTAACTAAAACTCGGACAAACTTTGGTGGTCGCATCGTCTAAGGAGCTACTCTCGCAAGAAATTAGACAGACGAAGACGGGGAGCTCGGGGTTTAATGACAGTTGGGTGGCTTTTACTAAATGGTTTTCTAACGCTTCTTTCGTTCAAATGCGGATACATTTCCTAATCTGTAATACACTATCGTAATTAGTATATAGGCGTATAGCTCGAACCGGTAGAAAGACGTGGTGCTAAAAAATGTTTTAGATTTTTACGGCAAAAACGTCAAGAATATAATTGTAGGTGTTGTTCTAATAGATTTACTTTAAACTGTTCAAATTGTAATGTACTCTACAGAAAACCGACATTGTATTTATCAATGTTTGACTATTGCAGCACACGCGGGGATGGGGAGTGGTAGTGGTGTAGGGTGGTAATGGTGTATTGTGGTGTTTCTTTAACTTGGTGGGTTTCCAACAAATAAGTACGTCGCAATTTCCGCATGTCCATAACAGACTCAGTTTTAAACTATATGAGTGGAGAATGCCTCAGAGCACGGGACGACTTAGCTTAGTGATAAGAGTAGTGGCATACTAAGCTAGAGGTTCCTTGTTCAATTCCCATATAAAGGTGTCATTTTTCAATTAAAGGTTTATAAAATTAAATATTGCCATTAAAATTATTATTACTATACCCAATAACTTTTGCATCAAAATAAAATTATATTTTTAAAATAATTTAAATATAACAGCTCAATAGAAAATTTACATTAACAATCGCATGATAAATAAAAAAAATATTTTTTTAAGTGTACTTGTGTGTATTACTTCCACTATTGAAAACCTAAATATATTTAATTGTAATCTACTCCAACTAAATAAATACATCAATACTTTAGTATCAATACAGTTTACTGATGAGTATATAAAAAGCAATTTCTGTTAATAGCAATATATGTAGGCCCCGTCGAGTTTGTAAGGTAGCAACGATCTGACTGATATACTTCATACATGATAGCCAAGCTTAAGTAAGACCAAACCAGAGTTAGAAAAGGCATTAATTCCAAAAACAAAATGTTGACTGTTGGAAGGGGGAATGGGGATGGCAGAGAGGTTCTGTATTTTATTGCATATTGTTATATCTAATTTGTTTGATTTACCTGTTATGGTAATAATGTATATATTATATATATTAATAAATATAATATACGTATTATAAAATGTTATATATTAATATATTTCCAATACTGTAAATGTAATTTAACCTGTATCACAATCCAAACGATATATTATAGATCATATGTATTATATTATATATTATTATATAGTTTCTGTATATACTGTTAGATATATAGGCTAATTTAATATATATATATAGCTAATACATTTAGTATACATCATACATATAGCCAATACACTTAGTATATATCATACATATATATGTACTATATATTATACATATTGTATATACATATATACAAAGTATAGTCAGGTTCGTATCCCCGGTAAAGTGCTGGTCGGATATTTGTATATTTGCTACCTGTTTTCTGGGAGTTTCAGAGTTGGTAATATAATATACTATAAAGTATAAGACATTCCAAGAAACGTGGACCACTATCCCGAGTGCTAGATGGAGGACCACCATTACGTCACATTTCAATTACATCGAGTTTTGCTAGGATAGTGTGCCTGACTCACCCCATGAAGGTAGGGCTGGTTGCTAGGATAGTGTGCCTGACTCACACCATGAAGGTAGGGCTGGTTGCTAGGATAGTGTGCCTGACTCACCCCATGAAGGTAGGGCTGGTTGCTAGGATAGTGTGCCTGACTCACACCATGAAGGTAGGGCTGGTTGCTAGGATAGTGTGCCTGACTCACCCCATGAAGGTAGGGCTGGCTGCAAGGATATCGTGCCTGACTCTCTCCTCTGACTCTCATTTGAGGGGAGGGGTGGTTGAAAAGAGCATGTGCCTGACTACCCTTGTTGGCAAAGTTGATTACAAGTGTACCGGACTCTCATCATGAAGTTAAGTAGGTAGTTAAATTTGAAAAGTGTTGTACTGTGTGTTTTGAAAATCATATCACAGACATTGTGATTACCTGTAGAAACTTAGGTTTTGTGAAGCAGGTATGACGAGGAGATACCTAGGCATACACTTTTTTACCAACTGCCCTCACTGTAGAGGAAAAATAAAGATTATTTTACGGGTGTATCTCCAGTAAAAAGTAGCATGTAACATAGTTGTTGAAACATTAGTTCTCACACTGGTATATTTGTCTCAGTATAACTGAAGGTTGTGAACAAGTCTATGAAACATTAGTTCTCAAATACATCATAATTTGGTTTTTTACTCCTCTAGAAAAAAACTGTCAAGCTAAAAAGGTATATTTTAAATTTTTAGATTATATTCTTATTTTATTATTTCATCTTTGCTTTTCATTGCACCACAGCAATTTGAATTTATAAATTCGTCTCTAAGTTTAAGGAAATTAGATTTCTGTCAAGCTTGAAAGCCCCCCCTCCCCCCCAAGGGAAGTCGGTTGACCCTATATCCCTATTGATTGTATGTCAGAGTAGGGTTAGCTGTGTGTAGAGAGACGGGAGAAACGCGACGTAATGGACTCACGATGTAATTGTTTACATCCGAAAAGGATAATACATCCAAGAATAAGATGTTAGATAGAATATTTCTTTAAATAGAATAACAGTTTTCAACAACGTCATATTACTTGTCCTGGCTACACTCAAAGTAATACGCTAGTAGGGTTGGATTAAAAAATGGATGAATTGAGGGGGGATGTAACCACACTTATGTGTGAGAAAGGTGTGAAACAACTTATGAATAAATACCTTCAATAGGCTCAGCTGGGCGACTAGCCTTGACCTCTCCCTACAGGCAGACAATAGCCATCTTATAAAACATAAGTGTTCCTTTATTTTTCTAATATCTGACTCCGCTCGGAAGGACTGTCTTCCTGGACTATATATTCAAGACCCTCAAGATCCAATTGACCAATCATACACATTATAATGTCATCAGCCAAGTTATGTGTATTGCCAAAAAGAGAGGTTTGACAGGGGGGCGGGGGAGGAATAGTTTTCTAGTAAAGGTCTTATTACTCAGTGACAACGACCCATTCCCTCACCCCTGTTATGTATACACACCACTAAGGATGTGTTGATATAATTTTGTTGATAGATCTGTTCACACTAAATGTATGGATTTAAAACAGTCTAAAATATCCCCCTCCCAACAGTCAAGAAAAGCTATACAATCTGAGCTCACAATGTTCTACCGTACAGCCTCAACGGAGTGTACATACTAGAAAAATGAAACTATTAGAGTAATACCTTTATTTGTATGTATGCGTCCTTTATAGAAGATAATTTTAAAGCATGAATTTTACCAAAAGAAGTTAATATGTTGAATCTAAGATGTGAAACCAAAGATTTTAATATAACTTAAGTATATTATTTTGTAAGGTGCAAGTAGGCATTTTTCACTTCGAGTCAAGTTCTAATCGAGTTTGAACGAAAACATCGAGTTTTTGTTTGTGTGAGACATATATAGAAATATTTATACTGGTAATATTTCAAGTTGGTTTTCTGCAATGTATCAATTAATAAACCATAAGTACCGACATACAAAGATTTATTTAAAAAAATTAAAAGTAGGCTATATACGAGGTGTGTGCATATATATATTTTTTTAAGATTGAATATATATATTTGTTCAATCTTAAAAATATGTTTATTATATAATATAATATTTAGGAACTCTATTTGGTATAAAATAATATTTTAAAAGTGAATAAAATTAAAAACTCAGAATTTGCAAGAAAAAAATCAAAAATTCGGGTAGGCTACTCAAATTTTTCGAATTTAAAACAAACCTTTGAGTCTAGTTCGAACCGTTTTTAAAACTTTATTCAAAACATTAGATAAAAAGTCTTTAAGTAAAGGCTAATCTAAATTCCCGTCGACTAGGATTGTAATTGACAGAACCTCTGAGAATGTATACAATATTTATACAGGAGCACATGGCCACAAATATCACTTAAAGCTGTCAATATCGACACCATTTGTCAAAAGTGGCAAGCAGCTGTATTATATAATAAAGAAGACACATTTAGTAAGGTCAAATAAAGTTCATTTTAAGACGATACTAAACAGCAAGCCGCCTCATAATCCTTAATATTAAAACCTGGCTGAACCCTTGAAGACTACCGAGTATATCCGCGCATGCTCTATCTGGCCAAGAAGAAAGTAGAAATATAATTATTTCCATTCTAATTATTTGAACATAGAATCTTCCAGTGTAATGAAAGTGGGAAGGGGGGATAAATAATCGTAAGAACTCCCAAAGCTAGTGATAAACCATTAAAAATGTGGTCGCAAAATTTACAAAGTTCCGTCGTAAGCCAGCAGATAGAAGGCGAGGTACGATAGGTAGAGTTGATACGTGGGGGAGGGAGTATCACTACCACCAGGTACTGCAGTGACCCACGTCGTTATCCGGAGCATGTAGAACGAGTCAATCTATCCTCTTACCACACACGCACCAAGATACAAGGACGGGATGTGAAATTAAAACAAAATGAAGACAGGTGAGATAAAGATGGCCTTCGCTTTAAAATGTATAGGTCTAGTTATGGGAGGAGAAATAGGAAACGTTTTGAGATTAAAACTATTAAATGTTTACTATTTCCCGACCTCTAGGAGAGAGATGTATTGTTTTATGATAAAAATGAAACTTCAAGATTTGAGACCGAAAAAGTGGTTTTCGTGATTCCGTTTTGTGTCTTTCCTCAGCCTAGAGCCAACATTATTACACCAATCGAGTTGGTATCTTGGTAACATGACAACTAGTTTAACATTAGAATTGCTAGCTCATGTTACAATATTAATACCCACACCAAAAAAGCAATTAAATTCATATGGACACCCTACAATATCAAACATTTACAACACCTCACTATGTATAAAATATGTGCTTTGTTAACTCATTGTATCTTCTGGCTTAACCCGAGTTCTATGAGCGACTAGTTCGCACCGAATTATATGATGAAATGAAAACTAATAAAGCTATGTAAGGTGCATCGATGAATCACTTCAATTAGGTGATCTAGACCTACACTGATTAACCAAGCCGGCCGACCGATGAATCTCGCGCGAGCTTAACTGCCAACTCACCAGATTTCCGGTCTACGTGTCTAGATGACTTGTCAAGATTACGGTTAACAAGAGAATAATGCTGCTAGCACGTGTTCGCAACGTGGCGTTATACTTTTAATATGAAGATCCCCTCCCCCCCCCTCCCATATTTCCATNTTTTACCAAATATTTAAATATAATTGACCTATACTGGGTTTGAGTGTATGAAAACTTAGTTAATTATGTGATTAAAATCGTTAAATGTAGGCGTCAGTAATGTCTCACTAGAAGATTTATTTTGAAAAGTAAAATTGTTTTTATGGAACACTCAATGTTTCCTTTTGCCCCTTGGGCGCTAGTCTCTTTGTAAAATTTAGACTTATTATTAATACGTAACCACTTTATGATTCTATTTCTTGCTTGGAATATTTAATTTAAATATAAATTTTATTGCGCTTTTGGCTTACCAATAATAAAATAAACTTTAAAATGTAATAATGTTTAATTTATAGATAAAATTTTGTAAAGTTTTTTGTTTGAAGAAATTATAAATGTAATTTATTTTTGTTGGTTTATGAGTTATATAATTTAACAATTCCGATTCATTTAGTGAAAAATCACAGTATTCTAATGTATTATTGCTTTGTTTTATATTATAATGTTAAATATTAACAAGTCGAAATATTCTCGATTACTTCTAAGTTGATGAAAGTAATAGTCCCGCAGACGTTTGAATTATGTCGGGAAGTCAAACTTGTGTAATTTAATTTGTTCAGAATTGATATTTAAATTAATTTTAATCTTAAAATTTAATGATATAGTCGGAATTCACCAGAGTGATTCATACACTTTGTTAACCGTTTGGAGGTGCTCTTTACGCTATTTATTGTTATAGTAAGGTTTCAAAGGGTTATTGGTTAAACCTATTTGTTTAGTTGGAATTAAAGCTCTTTGATATTCCAATAATGAAAATACCTTTTACCTTTATAACTCAAGCTCTTTATTAATATATTAAGGTTTCGAAAGTGTAATTATTTAATCGGTTTGTTTAGTCTGAGGTAACAAAGAGTGATTTAGCCGCTTTATTAATCAAGTAGAGGAGCTCTTTAAGCTCTTTATTTTTACATTAACGATTTTTGATTATTAATGGGTCTCTTCCAGACTAATTCATATAAATAGTTAATTATAAAACTCTTTTGTTTCAAACAGTCTTCTTCAAGAACTACTATTACTTTGAGGTTGAGAAATACATTCCCAAATGTACTGCGCAAGCGCAGTCTCTGCCACCTTTATATATTTTACAACACTACAGTTTGCTTTGTGAGGCTATGTATTATTTATTTACCTCTGTTGTTTTACCTTGAATAAATAATTCATTTTTTTCCCCTTATCCTTGCCAATGTTTCTATTTTTGTTACATTAAATTCCTTATAGATTCCGCCCACCCTCTTCCCGTCTATGGCGGTTAGAGATAGAGGTGGTGAACGGTACACTAGGGTTTTTATAACGTTCCCCCAGGGAGGTTTAGAAAAATTAAGGGTGGTTTGCTTAGGGGTCAAAAGAGACAAAATTGGTTTTCTCGAAATCGTGTCAACGATTTTGACTTAAAATTCCTATTTAGGCACTGTTTAACATTACAAACTAAAGATCAGTTCTCATTATTCAGGGAGAATAGTTTAGGTTTTTTTTACTTAAGCAGATATCTCCGATTTTGAAATTATCTTCGCAACTCTTTTAGATACAAAAAACTTATAGTTGCAAAGATCTAAGAATCCTAAAAATAAAGCATTTGCATTATAAACAAGATGTTGTACCCGTTCTTCGCACGGGGAATACATAAAGTAGCATTGTTATTTTTAGTATATAAAATTAACCACAGGAAAATTAATCAAAATCTTAAACCATGTTTAGTTACTGATCACACGATTGCTTCGGTGACCATATGTTTTGAGGCGCTAGTCTTGCAGTAGACCAGACTGTCAAATGACAGGGAGATCTCGGATCGATTCTGTCTGGTGTTCAGAAAGTGGTTTTCCCCTCTCCTTTCATGCAAATGCGAGTACACTTTATGTAAATATAATCTTCCTTGTCTCAAAAACCATTAGCGTAATTAGTACATCAGTGTGTAAACCGAATGGGTAGTAAGATCCACTGCTAAAAACAAATCATGTATTGGTTTGAATTATGTTATAAAAACGCGAAAGTAGTCTAAATATAGATATGGTCTGGATGCGTTTTTTAAGCTGATTTTTATTTTGAAGATTAAGTTATAACTTCCCTAAGGACAATATTTTGAACTTTTTCGCGTGCGCTAGGACATCAGACGTATCCAGAGGCCCACAAGACGCTCCATTCAATTTCGTCCTTTCTGGTGGAGACTCCGTTGAAGCAGAACGTACACGGTTAGCGTGATGGTCAACCGAGAAGATTTGGTGGGTCCAAGACAGAAATAATAGTGTTGGGTTATCATTTGTTTGGAC
>CABFOW010003178.1:66124-80589 GCA_902141385.1 Timema californicum | reverse complement strand
CAGTTAAAATAAAAGAAAAAGAAACATGGCCATAGTATAGAAAAGATGAGTTTACATTATATTAACTGAAAAGAAGAAATATAAATATATTTTCTTTAAAATATGATCGCGAATATTAAAAAGACAGGAAAAATCGATATCATTACAATTTGTGATCTTATCTACTTCAGTATCTTTGGTATTCCTTAACATTTCCTTAGCTATTATTTAAAATCTCAATATCATTAATTTATTCACTCATATTATTTTTCCTATTTTCTGCTACTTTCTCTTCGTTTTCCAAATAAAATTGCTCAAAATACGCCTTTCATAACTTTTATAAATGGTTTTCTAACCAGATAATCTCACTACGTTCATTCTGAATTTAATAGGCCTTTCCTTGCAATCCTTGTTTCGTTCTCTTCGCCAACTTCCAGAATATATTTTTATTTCCTTCAAAATCATTTTGAATGTTTCTTTTACTTTTAATGTCATTTTCTCTTTACTCTCCTGACAATTGTAGTAAATATAATGAGATGATATCAATATTAATTGATCGAAATGTATATTTTATATGGTTTACAGCTCGGTAGTCTCGGGGAAAAGTGCTCGCCTCATGCCCCGATATTTGTGGTATGTAAAAGAACCCGGAAAAGTATCTAAAAATACATTTCCTAGCCAAATTGGCCAATAATTTCACGCTCGTTCCTATAAACCCAGTGTGAAAAGGCAGCGGAGAGCAACTACACTTTCTGAATTTCCTTTGTACATTTGATGGTGTGAGCAGCACTAACCTAATGATGGGCGGATTGCATACCCAGCCCCTGATGGATGGACATCCCATCAAACGAACCTTTTGTTAGTTTCTTAAGAAGAAGATGGCTTATAAGGTTATGTATTATCCCGATGAAACCATGAAAGCTAATCCAGAAAGATGTTAACATGAGACTACAAAACCTTCTTTGTGTCAAGATGGTCACCATGTAAAATATCTACCTTCCCGTTAAGACAAACAATATAAATTCGTGAAAAGTATGTGTATATTGTTATTTAGGAGTAGTCATGTTTTACTATACAAGATCTACTTGTACCCGGTAGGTCCCAGGTGCAACTAGCCCCCATGTGTTAACCTTCTTGTTGATACAACTAGTATAAAACACCGAGCAGGGTGAAGGCCCTCCAGCGTCTGTCGCCGTTGTTTGTGGATTGATTTAGAGGTTGTTGAGAGGCGCCCAGCAGTGAGCCGCTTTGAGTTTGATGGATGGCGCCAGTGCCTGGCCGGGACCGTCGAGACGCCTCTCGGCGACCAGAAGTGAGGGGGGGGGTGAGGTGTATCGTTAGCAACCTCCCCACTCCACCTACATTTCGTCCCCGTGGGGAGTCCGACAATATATGGACAAGATCGTAACTCTACATCCTCGGAACAGGGCGTTGGCCGATCTTCAAATCAAACAAGCTGTGCAAAAACTCGAGTCTTCGCTAAAAAAAATAACTGGTCCCTTTTGTTTCTATTATTGGCATCGCATCTTTCTAATAACCTGAGTTATTCCGAACTCTATTGCCCTAATAGGGTAACGATGAAGAAGTTGACTGAGTACTTTTGAAGGGATAGCAGAGAACTATATAAGAATACCAACCTTGCCGGGATTCGAACCCTGACATTCCCGCCACCAGAAAACCAGACTGGGAATTCAAACCACGTGCCCACCTCTGAGTTTCACAGATGATATTTAACATCTCACATTCCTCATATTAACATTATATTTATTTTGTTTCTAATAAAAATAAATATTCTTCAAGTAAATACATGGGTGTGATACGCCTGTGAGGTAGGCTACTCTATACACAGCTCCGCGTTGCATTCAGCTGCGTAGCAGAGTTATACGTCCCAGCGAAAGTGTTGATTTTTTAATACGGACTCTTTAGTCTAGATACCCGCCTCGGTGGCGTAGTTGGCTGACGCGCTAGTCGTGTTGAGCTCGACTGCTGAGGACGGGGAGATCGAGGTTCGAATNGTTGAGCTCGACTGCTGAGGACGGGGAGATCGAGGTTCGAATCTCGGTCGGGTGAACTGGGGGTGGTTTTTCCTAAATGGTTTTCCACCCTCCCTCCACGCAGATGCGGGTTCACTTCCTCTAATTCAACCTTCCCAATTCCTGATCCATTAGAGTAATTAGTACTTAAAGCGTATAACCTGAACGGGTAGTAAGACGCGGTGCTAAATAATAATAATTTAGTCTAGATCTAATGCAGGAGATGCTGAAAATTTATTCTTAGGGGAAATTCTGGAGGAATACTACAACAATAATATGCGTAAGTATTCGCTTGGTGAGAGGATGGACAGTAATAATTTTTGAAAACGTTTCCGATCCTTATTTTGAGTCTAAATTTGACCTTCCTAGTAAACTTGTCGACAAGCCACAGTCGAATTTTAATAGGAAGATCGCTGCTTCAGAGGTGCTACTCTTGTAATGGACTATACTTTTGATGACGGGAAGATCTAGATTCGACTCTCGATTGAGTTTACTGATAGTGTTTTTCTTAAGCGGTTTTCCACCCTCCCTCCATGTAAATGTGGCGACATTTCCTCTAAATACAGCCTTAATGATCCCTAAAGCCATTAGTGTAATTATTATACAAGCGAATAACCCGAACGTGTAGTAAGACGCAGTGATAAAATAAATAAATAGGAAGATCCTTTTATGAAATACAAACGTAGTTTAGCGGCTAACATTGATAGCATTTGATTAACTTATTCAGACTTCTGTGCTGGAGGCCGGGGTTCAATCCTCGGTCCCAGCAGAGATTTATCTGATTACCAAACCCTTCCTTCACCTCTGACAAGACATCTTGTGAATGTGTGGAATGCCAGGCCTCCACCGTGGTTCGGATTCCACGTTAAACTGTAGGTCCTTCATTTCATCTCACAATCACCCTACCATTACACATTAGCGTAAGTGCGTATAACCCGGCCGGGTAGTAAGATGCGGTGCTAATAATAATATATCAATATTATGAAAAGGTAGATAACTCGTAGACAAACTAAATATTTCCTTATAAACACTGAATGAATATTTATGTATTACCAACCCAAATTTATAATAAAATAAAATAAACTATAAAGTCAAGGCTACTAGAAACAAGGTTTTGTTCTGTCTTAGCATTAAGATGAGCGTGGCCATTTTGACCCATGCATACATTAAAAAATTTATAACTCAAGAAGTTTTTTTCCGAAAAGCTTTATTTAAAAATGAAATGAATCCTAAATGTTTTTTCTTCAAACAAATTAAAAAACGCTAATTTTTTGGCATTATTAACAATAACGTCCCCTACGGGCAGTATTATAAATATCCGACAAACACTGAATTTCTTAAATTATCAAATGACAACAAACCACGGACATCTTGACTGGTGACCAGTGAACCTTGCCCTCCAAACATGAGGATTGGTTAAGAGACAACTGAAGCAGATACCTGCGTGTAAAACCAAACTCCCGACATTAATCATATTGAGCATGAAGAGATTTTAACAAACTTGTGGGAGAGTACTAGAGTTTACACGGACACTTCAATCCGATACATACGCAACTCTTATCTATTTTTATCTATTTGAGGTAATTAACGTGTACGTTATGAATCGACTGACTATATAAGAACACGATAATTTCTATGCATGATAGTGAAAGGGCAAAAGTGTGTTCACATAGCTTTAGGTTTATTTAAACATGTCACAATCAACATGAGGCCGACGGCTTTACTTTCTATCCAAATGAAGTTGTTGTGCTACGTATTTTTATCGCTCAAGAAAAATCCATCCACCAAGGCTGAATTTGACCCACAATAATCGGGTCCTGAGAAGGGCCATTTACCCCAAGACTACCGAGATCAACTTCAACGCGAATAATAAGATGTGTTGAATAATGGGCAGAAGGAATATATAATCTTTCATGAGCATGATTGTCTTACAACACCGCTAAACACATTATTTGGAAATGCATTATTATTAGACAAAAGTTAAATAGTTTTAGGCAGATAGCACGTTTCCGGTTAAATTTGTATAGTGGTCGATGTTTTCTCCATGCCCTATATTCAACCATTCTCTCCCCCTGCCAAACCTAGCCCATGTGACATATCTGCATAGATGTCAAGTAGGGATCAAGTATGTAGAATGTAGAGAAATTGTAACATTTTCATGTTGAGAGAGTAGGATATAATTGATCACAAAATCACCTCATGTAAACGCGACATATTTTAGAATACCAACTTAACCATTACCAAAAAAATAAACAAAATAATACAGACGTCTTAGTCCATGTGCTCAGCAGTGTGGGTAGTTTATAAAGGTAAAATTTATTCTAGTTATTACAACCTACCTCTATAATATTAAGGTATCCGAACTATTGCGACGCTTGTATGTTATCTGTGCAATATGTTATAACACCGTGTTATAAAATATAATATATTCCATTCACGGTAGGAATTACTCTCTGAAAGGTCTTTTTTCCTACCAATATCCTACTATATAGTAGATTTATGGTAGGGAAAAGGGCCTTTCAGAAGTCAATTCCTACCGTGAATGGAATATAGCATTATCTATATATAAGGAGAAAAGTCCAGACTCACTAACTGACTCATCAACTCCCAGCCCAAACCTAGAAACTGACATTTTGCACAGAGGTTCCCTTTATGATGTAGACAAGGAATAAGGCCAGATTTTTTGAAATTCCAACCGGGAAGGGAATAAAGAGCATTTATAATTAATGTTAAGTTTCAAAGATATGAGCGAAGCCGTGGGCAAATGCTAGTAATATATATAATAAAGGAATTTAGGTATCAGGCTCATGAGTGGCTTGAGGTGTCTAACAATAGTATATAATGTTTATCTGACAATCTGGTGGAAACGAGCTTTCCAGATCATTAAGGTAATTCAACAACAAAAATTGTATTGACCATTTCAAACAGTGTATATTTATAATATTTAAATAGTGATTAAAGTTTTTCAAATGAACACCATTATATAATATTTATGTTATAGAATAATAATATCAATATTTTATTGAAATACTTAAAAATTATAGTATTATTACTATAATTAATACAGTACTGTTAATATATGTTATTAATATTAATATGTATTAAGAATATTAATATTTCATTGAAATATTTATACTGTTAATATAAATAGTTTGTATAAATATTTCATTGTGTGCACCTCATATGAATATCTAGTTATAATAAATTTCAGCCCCATACATTAATTACTTCACCTTAACAATGTTTCGCAGATAGCATAAAATAGCAAGCTCCCCTCACCCATTAAAACCACTTAACTCTAATGATTTGAAAATGTTAATCCATCGTTTACAACTTGTAATTATACACGTGTTAAAACTGTTCAATTAAATTTTATTGGTAGAATGACCTTAAAGACAAAGAGTTAGTTGGATACATTTTACATTATATGAATACTTATCTACATAAATATTTATATTTTATTATATAAATTATGTATATGTAATAGATTAATAAAAATTGTTTATATTTTTAGCTTTTAACAGCTAAACGGTATTCATTTAATGAAACACTCGGATGATTACCAAAACTAAATCTATATATACATGTTGGATTCAAAATTAATTGAGATATTGTAATTCAATAAATGGCATATATTTAATTTAGTTACAAACAATATCATTTATTTACAAACCTACTCCTATATTCCCATGGCAACTAATAGACCAGTTGGCTTAGTAATAATAATTATTACTATAATAACAATGATATATAAACATTATTATTAATAATATATAAATATATAATAATAAATAATATTATTATTAGTCAATAATAATAAAACTAGAGTATAAACTGAATGGGTAGTAAGATGCAATGCTAATAATAATAATCATACTTAGTACCGACTAAGTTAAATGTTACAGTGATTATCTGCAAGTTATACAAGGTAATTAATGATTTTCCTATTTAGTAAATATTATATTACTAGCTTTTGCCCGCGGCTTCGCTCGCGTTAATGTTTATTTTGTGAATAAATTCAGGTTGTTGGTCGACACAGGAAGTATGAAAATAAAAACGATGAACTTATTCAGGTTGTTGGTCAATACAGGTAGAGATAAAGAAACATTCAAGCTACACAATATAAATATTAAGTGTAGGAGTAGAAAAGAAGTAGCGGAGTGTGTGTCAGTAGAGTCATAGGTTATGCCTTGCCACGAATTGAAAATCCCACTCCAGCTTAAATTTTACCTACAGTTAATTAACGTCCCTTATTTACTCCACTTTTTCTTGGCCGTTGCAATCATGGGAACAGAATAGATCATTATTTTAGGACGCTCTTATATACTATGTTGTATGTCCTTCCCTTTGGCGCATATACATACAAATTCTGGGCATTGGACACACGCGAACCTGCTACATATAGCTGGCCATGGGAATAACATGGCTTTTCCAAATGCACCCCTGCTACCTGAAATATTTGCTCTTGCACTTTGTTAATGGTAATAGCCAAACTAAGTTTGATTGGAAACTGGAGTCTTTTGAATTGAAATGGTAGGTTAGTGGGAATTATTGGTATTCGCAGTATGATTTACACTTTCCCCTTTTCCCACACCTGTTAAAATGGTGGCACAGATTATATTTTGCCCTAATTGTGTAATCCGAAGCCTCGTACCATTACATAATTGGGGTGCATCTAAATTTCGCATAAGCATAACTGGTACACCTAATTTCCATTGTAGTTTATGCGAGGGTACACCCGATAGCTCCAGAGAATTTAAAAACTTAGCGGGATATGAATTGCTCTGTTCTGTGTCCATGATTGTATCTATTGACAAATACTCCTTTATTCCTCCCTGCACCTCTTTCAAAATGTCAGTGTTGATTTTGTTAACGATTTCATTTTTTGTGTAAGAATTGCTCTTGCACACAACCAGTGAGCACAATTAAAATTTAATTGTAAGTCTGGATAAATTTTAGCAATGAGATCCACATCATTTTCTACCAAATTACAGAATTCCCCTGTTAATAAAACACAACCTTCAGCATCCGTGTCCAAACGTCCATCACCAATTTTCAATAGTGTATCTGCGTAATATCCGGAATCTACGTCAATATAAAGGTGGACTCTCATATTCGTTGTTAGGCTGAATTTTTTAATTTTTGTCCACAATCTTGATGACTTGAGACAGGCTTTTATTTCATCTGCATGTGTGCCCCTCTGGATCACCGGTAGGGTTTTCGGAAGTCACCAGCCAGTTAAACTACCATTCCTCCCATAATATCTGTACTGTCTCACAAGTCCTGAAGAGTTCGGTTTAACGCCTCTATAGCTTTTTTGTGGGACATCGTACTTTCGTCCCACACTAAAAGTTTACATTTAACACCTGTTGAAATACGTGACTTTGTTCTGGAAGCAACCGAGGAACTAATTCGGTTACTTTCTGTTGCAATGCTGTGAAAACATAGTTTAATTCCCCAGTAATTTCATCGTTAAGTCATTTTCATCTGATCGCCGAGGGCTTACCATTCCAAAATTTTGAAGCTTCTTCCCTGTCATTGTCATAACCTTGTTTTCAATTTTAGTCAGAGCTTTGTAGTATATGTGCTCATTAAATGTCATATCTGCATGTAATTGCTGTAGCCGCCACAAAATATCTTCCGTCATGTCCTCTTTGTACTTATCCCACAGCGTTTGAGGATTGGAAAGACAGCAGGATGATATGAGGGTTGCGTAAAGTTCTCTAACAAACGTAGAGCTTCACATACTTCTCTATATGTTCCGCATTCCTGGCCGTTGACAATTTTATGGTCTCAATTGATAGTTGGACCTCGAACATGATGTAATAACATGCACAGACAAAAGCATCCAAAGTTCGTTACATGGACGATATAGACACGACCAAGATCATCTGATGATTTAACCCCTGGCAAATCTTCAACAGGCGTAGCTTGAACGCGGCGTTTACACTCCTTTTTTGAGGTGTTCCATGTATAATAACGGGGGACTTGAGAATAGAATAATGTTTAAGCGATAGTATCTCTCTGACAAAGCTGGAAAAAGGCAGTTAATGTGGCTTTAGGAGGTGATGAAATCCTTTACTGGAAATTACTCTCATTAAAGAAAACACACTGTCCAATTTCTAAGTGTACGGCAAGATGTGTAACAGTTGGATGTCTTTCGTGTAAGGGTAAACCAAAGAGCCACCCCGTTGCCTCACTACTACTGACATATCGCCCTGCTTGATAGGTTTGTACTTCATTAAGAGTTTGCGCTACACCTTCGTTACGCAGATTGAAGATCACCTGGTCGATCCCTTTATTAATGTATTTTCAAATATATTTAATAGCACGAACAGAGTTGAAGGCTTCTACATTAATGTGGGCATTAAATATTTTACATGGAATGGGTGAATACGGCACAACCCAGCTATTATCAGAAGTTTGGACCACCCCACTGCGAGTCTGAATCGTAACACTTCTACCACCATCTCCGGGTGCTCTTCGTCTGTATAAAGGGTAACCCTTATCATTGTACACTATTTCCTTTAGAAGCTTTCGGGGGAATTTTTTGTACATTTTCCATTTTTCATGCAAGGTGACCACGCAGGAACCATGAACCATGTTTCTGACTACGGTATCGTGCAAATCCTTATCTTGTTCTGGATCCGGAATCTCGGCGCTTATTATGTTATCTATTTGGTTGGGACGCAGCTTTTCTTGCAACCAAATAAGAATGAACATATGTGGCAGTCTTAGTTTCTGCCATTCAATGGAATACATGTTGCACTGGACGTTTCCAAATACTTTTCCCTTTGTAATAACATTCATTAGTTGTTGGACCTTTAAACGAAACACGCGGGCAACTAAGTCATGTCGGTCAGTAGCTTTTGCCCGGTCATAAGCTCTTCTGTTATTTCATTCCATGAGGGATTGCAGGAGAAAGCCACGAATAGGTCAGGCCGGCCGTAAGTGCGCACATAGGCGAAAGCGTATTGTGTGTATTCATGCAGATAGCGGGGACTGTTCACAAAAGTTGAGGCAATAATAACCATTCTGCCTAATTTTTTGGGGTTTATATTACCATCCGTGCTAATCGCATCTTGCAGGTGAATGTAATTTTCAGCTCGCAGTTTTTTCTGGTTTGAAGAAATGTAACGATAGACGTTCGCTCTCTACTTTGATGTACATATCTACTAAAAATTGGTGAAAGAGCTGTCTTGACCACGGAAGGAGGTTAAAGTAATTTTATCGAAGCATCATGTTATAGGCGTAAAAAATCCATGCATGACATGTTTTATTGGGAACTGGCTGTTTTGTAGTGGGATTAATGATTGGAACACCAAATTGGTATACCGACTGTCCCTTGCTAAAAATTAATGGGTACTTCAAAGCATCATACAACTTTGTAGTATCGGCTACGCGTGTAATTGTATTATTGTGTGCTCGTTACAATATGTCTCGTGAAGAGAACTGGTCACCACTTACCACGACAGCAACTTCATTAATTGTGGGTGCATTATAGCGCCTCTCATGTTCGCCACGTGGAGTTCGATCAGAATAGATGACAACCTTATAATCTTCTTAAGGCCAGTTATCTATTGCTGTTTTAAAGGAATTTATCAAAATGTTGTGGTTATGTAACATTCTTTGAATTTTTAATACCGTTTCTCTTTCAACTCTTTGAATGTATAGGCAACGACGGTTTACTTAATTTTCTTCATCACCCATAAAATAAACTTGCAATAATTTATGCTGTTCATTCTCTCTTGGAAAAAGTGAACCAATTTGATGATATATCTGACCTTGTACGGTAAAGTTTGGCGAAAGCCCGGGCATTCTTATCTCCTTATCTACTCCAAAAGATGTCATTTGAAAGCATGAGTTATACTTTCTAATTATATTTAAAAACTTGCCGTGATTAATTTGCATCATATAAATATAGAGTTTTCAGAGGTTGTTCTGGTTCACCAAGTAAAGGAAGGGAAACTTTGCCATTAGAACAACACATCCCTGTGGTCTCATCTTTCCATTTTAACGTATCACAAAACTGGCATTTTTTATTCATCGAACCAACAACAATTAAATAATGATTTTTGTAATCAATTAAAGGATCGTATTCAAATCCAGAACTATTAAATACGGACCAACTGTTACGCATAAAAGTTCGTCGGCGTTCGGTTTGCATTTCTGCATGAACGATTCTTCTCGCCTGCGAATGTTGTGTAGTTTCTGTGACTCTAATGGCTGCCTGCCGCTAGGCATGTTCTTCTAAACGGGGCTGCGTTTGATAACGAGTCTCTCTAGCTCTCAAAGCTCTATGACTTGCAGCTTTCTCATCTAAACGGAGCTGTGTTTGTTGAGAAGTCTCAGAAGCTCTCAAAGCTCTCTGGCGTTCAGCTTGCTAATCTAAACGGTTCTGCGTTTGATGAGGCGTCTCAGTTGCTCTCAAAGCAACTTGGCGTTCAGCTTGTACATCTAAACGGATCTTCGTTTGAAGGAGCGTTTCAGTAGTTCTCAGAGCTCTCTGGCATTCGGCTTATTCCTCCAAACGCAATTGTGTTTGAAGGGGCTTCTCAGCTGCTCTCATAGAAGCCTGGTGGGTGGCTTGGTCCTCCAGTCCTTCCTGGCTTTGAGAAGGTGTCTCAACAGCTCTCAAAGCAACTTTTCGCTCCGCTTATTCTTGCCTCCTTAATTCAGCATGAACGGAGGATTCTTGGGATCGAGCAATTATAGCTTCCCGGGCTCGCTATGAGCTCCTGGATAAGTTAGAATTACGTTTGCGAGGAATTTCAAGAAAGATAAAGAAAAAAACTAACCTAAAAATTAAAACAAACAAATTATTACCTTAAAGGTAAAAAATAGAATTAGAATTAAGATAGCTAACCTAAAATTAATAAATGATAAACTATCGCTCAAGGAAAAAAAGGAACAATATTAATTGAAAACGTAAAACAATTATAATATTATTAAAATAGGACTTAACACAGATGAATAAACGGTAACTAATCAATGTTTGTAAACAAATGAATCGCAAACATGTATTGTTACTTCCCATCGATACGGTCCCCCAACTCCCTTTCTTCCCTTTCTCCAAACTTCACAGTTTAATAGCCATAGATAATACAAAACGATACCACGTTTTAAAATGTGCTCAGCGCCATCTATCGGATTTTGGAAGTCATGAAATCTTAGTACATTAAATAGTACAAATCGATTCCACGCCATCTATCGAGTTGTTATAATACTAAACGTTAAAGGCACTTAAATAAAAATAATGATTTAATTTGAGTTCATCACAGTATAATACTAAACTTCTTACGACAATTTTGTCATTTACCATAACGGGGTGAACAGACAGAGCTTAATTAGCTGAAGGTAATTATTTTTTAATCATTTTAAGATAGATGTGCCTAAAATAACTTGGGAACAGATTTTTATTAATCATTTTAAGATAGATGTGCCTAAAATAGCTTGGAAACAGATTTTAATTCGGGATATCAGATTTTCTTTCAGGATACCGCAGGTCCCTTTTTCTGTACTCCAGGCATCATGTTGCGATTCATGTTCATATCAGTAGGCCGAGTGGTTATGCTGGACGACCACCTAAAAGTTATTATTTTTCTATCCCTAGGAAACAGTACTTTTTTCTGGATGAAAGGTACCCTATGTCCTTTTCTGTATCCCTCGGGAACAGTACTTTTTTATGGATCAAAGGTACCCTATGTCCTTTTCTGTATCCCTAGGGAACAGTACTTTCTTTCTGGATGAAAGGTACCCTATGTCCTTTGTAATTATTTTTAATCATTTTAAGATAGATGTGCCTAAAATAACTCGAGAACAGATTTTAGTTCGGGATATCAGATTTTCTTCCGGGATATCGCAGGTCCCTTTTTCTGTACTCCAGGCATAATGTTGCGATTCATGTTCATATCAGTAGGCCGAGTGGTTATGCCGGACGACCACCTAAAAGTTATTATTTTTCTATCCCTCGGGAACAGTACTTTTTTTCTGGATGAAAGGTACCTTATGTCCTTTTCTGTATCCCTAGGGAACAGTACTTTTTTCTGGATGAAAGGTACCTTATGTCCTTTTCTGTATCCCTAGGGAACAGTACTTTTTTCTGGATGAAATGTACCCTATGTCCTTTTCTGTATCCCTAGGGAACAGTACTTTTTTTCTGGATGAAAGGTACCCTATGTCCTTTTCTGTATCCCTAGGGAACAGTAATTTTTTCTGGATGAAATGTACCCTATGTCCTTTTCTGTATCTCTCGGGAACAGTACTTTTTTTCTGGATGAAAGGTACCCTGTGTTCTTTTATGTACCCATGACAACCTGGATGCAACATTTCATGATGCTCGGTCGAGTAGCTTAGGCGTGAAGCGTAACAAACAAACAAACAAACTCACACTCGCATTTATAATATTAGTAAGGATTTAGGACTATAAGCAATACAAAATTTGCAAATCTTCGTGATTTTTACAACTAAAATTTTGTAAAACCACTGAACAATGCTATATTTTAAATAGGCTGAACTAGTCTTTTGGGTTAGGAAATATGTCCACTGCTATTATAACAGTACAAGCGTTAAACTCTTACAATACATCATGGATTGAATACCACGCCATTTTGAGAAAATAACAGTACTTTCCTGTCTTTATTTAAACACACATGGATTTGCAACGTTAGGCAATGGGTTATTTCACGGCCGTCTTAAATTACAGGCCGGGATACTGAAGTTTGGCAACACCGCATTGAGGTCGGTCGACAACACAGCCACGTGCAGTATTGCTGATTTAGTTCAGTTGTTTTACTGTGCGGGATGTTTGTTTCTCGAGTAATTTACTTGGTTTGAAATTTTTTGCAGTTCATTCTTCTAATGTTTTGCGCCATGTCGCAAAACATACATTAGATGAACATTTCATTTACGTGATTATTTATATTCAACTAATAGCCGACATCACTCCAGAATCTTCAGCTTTGTTCATTTGTGGCTATGTTTACCAAAAAATGTCTGCTCCTCTGGAATCCATAGAATTTGTTTTGTTGGTCATGATACAGCCGATGGCTATTTCAATCATCTTACCAGGGGAGGACTAACTATTATTATTAGCACCGCGTCTTACTACCCGTTCGGGTTATACGCACTTACGCTAATGTGTAATCGTAGGGTGATTGTGAGATGAAATGGAGGACCTACAGTTTAACGTGGAATCCGAACCACGGTGGATGCCTGGCATTCCCCACATTCACAAGATGTCTTGTCAGAGGTGAAGGAAGGGTTTGGTAATCAGATAAATCTTTGCCGGGACCGAGGATTGAACCCCGGCCGCCAGCATAGAAGTCTGACACCTTACACCTAGACCACCAGGTCACCTGGGAGGACTAACTTCTCCGTCAACAACCGTTTAGAGGATATAAATTAATGGACATTCTATAATGAGGAATTTAATAACATAAGAATTTGAAGATAAGTTTCTTCAGCACAAACATCAGAAGCAACTTTTTCTGTGCACCCGCTTCGGTGGCTGCATGGTCTAAGGTGCTACTCTCACAGTAGGCCTATACTATACTGTCGAGGCTCGAATCTAAGTTAGGTGTACTGATGAGTGTTTTCCAAAATTGTTTTCCAAAATTGTTTTCCACTCTCCCTCCACTCATATAGGGGTACATTTCCTATAAATATAACCTTTCTCAACCTTAAAACGATTAACGTAGTCAGTGCATAAGCGTATAATGCGACCAGGTAGTAAGACATAGTGCTAAATAAAATAAACCAAATTTCCTGAGGTAGTTCCTTGGATGAAATATTTTCTTTGGTTTCGTCAACGCTTGGAAATATACTTCATATTAACTACATAAAGTATAGGAACTTTAAATTTTGCAGCGAGAATTCTTATTCAGAAAAGAAGAAAATTTAAACACGTTACAAAGTAATGTTTCAAAATTCTAAATCCCAAGATTGGTAGGTGTTCAAAGCAATTTCTTAGATAACATTGTCCATTTTATTAAAAATATATGCTAAAGAGCTACACCTGGACATGGAAATCGAACCCGAACGTTTGAATAAATTCAACAATAAATGTTCTATTTAGGCTTTGAGCCAGTACCTTTTGTAATTTTCATAATAATATTCTAATCGCGTTTGTGAACGGTACATAATCCTTACCTAACAAATTTAATTTAAAATTATTATTTGCATGTTTATTGGTCCTATTTTTCAATCCCTGAGTTATTTTTGTTAAATTATTTACGTAAGACATGTTATATTAACTGTCGGTATCGTCCAAAATGATTCATCATTTTTTAAACGAAATAAACTGAAATATTCACACAATTATCCATAAGAATCAGCAGATCGCTAGGCTCATGACATCACTACAAGCGGAGTTGCCACATTTAACATTCTGGCTTGTAACTAAAGACGGCCATTGCTATTTCCATTACTACTTTTAAAATTGCCCCCCCCCCC
>CABFOW010003178.1:43338-66109 GCA_902141385.1 Timema californicum | reverse complement strand
CCCCCCCCCCCTCCCCAATAAATGTCATAAGGGAGCTAGGCCTCCCCTAAAAATTAAATTGTTACATTTTTATATTTATTTTTTGCTTTTCATACCTAGTTAATATCTACTACAATATAAAGCCATGTAATGCATGGCAGGGTGGAAGTACTAGAATATTCTCACGGTAGGAAGGGGTTTCAATGATGGCCCCAAAGGCTAGGATCATACTTTAATGATATTATATTCCTATACGTGGAAGTAAACATTATATGCCTTTTGATTGTAAAAATATAGGGCCTTATGCAAGAACATGATTAAGTGGATGCTTTGTGGATACTAGCGTAGGTTTGTCTGCGTCATCATAGATTAAATGGTGGACCGATAGTGTGCTCGGGACCTTACTATTGGTCTAACAAGCATTCACTATAAGTTATTGCATACCGCCCATAAACATAACTAAACACCTAGTTTCTGATCATTTCTTAAAAGCTTTTTACTTAGAAATCTCTTCCTATCTTGAACAGTGTTTGTTTAACACTGTAGTAGCCTAGTCAATCACAATAAAGAAGTTACCTTTTATTATAAAGAAAATATTCAGTATTAATATCCTAGAAAATAAAAATTACTGTATTTTACTCACTGTCAAACATTCTTATTGTAAAAAAATAGAGTAGGCTAACTCAAAATTGCAGTAGCTTTGAGAGTTACAAAAAAAGTATGTTAGTGTGCAAACCATATGAATGAATTTTCTCTTAACTCGTGAGGGGGACGATACACTTTGATCAAGCTTTTAAGTTTCTTATTACGAATTTTGTTTTAAATTATTTTTTTTAAATATAACTTTACAAGAGAATTGCATATCATTTCCTAAGGTCCCTCAGTGACAAATTTTACTCTGAGAAAAATGTTCAGTTCATAAGAAAAGTCGAGTTGAATTATATAAAATATATTATTTTTTTCTATTTACTATCAATATGTTTGTGTAAAAAAATGTATTTTACGGCAGAAAGTTAGGTGACGTTATTATGTTATCTTATCTAGATATATTAAAATAAAATTAAAACTTGAAAAAATATAGACGCAGTGTATTTCTCCCTCATGTCGTTGAAAATGTAATATGCTTATACGTACGTACAAACCATTAACGCGTCATAAAATAACAGCAGTTAGTAATCAAGGTCACCGTTTTCCAGTCAGTACAGGAAAGACATAAGTAATTCCATGTATAAAACCAGTAAATTTCTTTCAGTGCATATGAGAGAATAATGTTAAAATATATTATAGCTAGGCTAGATGTTGGATTAGGAATTTGATGGAGATATCACAGTATAAGTGCTGTTGCACACGTACCGACATTATCGGTGTCGGCGCCGATATCATTGTTAGCAGCGATACCTACGTACGGGGTTGTTGCACACACACCGACAATATCACTATCGGTGCTTGAGAGACAGTTTTGAGGATGGTGGCGAGCAAACAACATGGCTCCCTGCTCTGAGCACTGATATCGGTGTGTTTGTAAAGGGGGCCGCCAACATGTTTCCGACAAGTCGGTAGTCGTCACGATAAGGCTGTCGTGTCGGCATGTGTGCAACAGGGCCATAAGATTACATGGAATCTCACTACCACCGATATCGGCGCCGGCACCGATATTATCGGTACATGTGCAACAACACTAAGGCATAATATCAAGCTAATTTTCTGGCGGCCATGAGCATTCAAGCTACGACTAGAAAGTTAGATAAAGTCGTTTTATAAGTATTTATAATATCCATAACCTGACACCTTAATATGTGCAAGTATGTTTAGTAAAATGTTCTTGCAGACAGATAAGGAAGACCTCTCCAACGAAAGTTGGACTGTTAGAACTGTATTAACACGGTAACACACTGAGATAGGTATGAGGACGAAACCCGGCGATGGCAGTGTAGGAGCTCAGATTCCAATAAGACATTGAGCGTAGATTTTCCTACGTGGACTACCACAAGAAACACGAGTACACTTGAACTAAATTATTCAATCCTCATCTCTACTCCTCTAGAATAAATACTTGGAGGCAACGAAATGGCGGTAAGCCACGGTATATAAACTATTTAACGTCAACGAGCGCCAAGAATCGAACTTAAAGTGATGGTGATATCAACATTGTTGAATATCTGTCATGAGCATGTCGGCCCTAGATAAAAAAAACAATTAAATTAAAAGGAAAAGTTTTCACTAAATACCAGAACACGTTTGACAGATATTCAAGAACTGTTGATATCACCACGCGAAGAAGATTGAAATAGATGTTTGTACAGGAGTAATGTTTGATTTATTTTGATCAAGAAAATGTTTGGATATAAAACTAAAATAAAACAACATTTTCCCGCGTTCACTACACTCTCACCTTAGTACACTCTGTGTGATTTATATTCACCCTGAAAGCACATCACGTGACTACAATACGTCATCATAACCTTCACTTAAGCTAAAAGATCTAAACGTTGGATTTTCATTGTTCTTATGTTAAACACCTCAACGCTAAGATGAGGTTTTATAGAATTATTAATTAATCGGAAGAAAATAAATACTATACAATTAAATAATTCGAGAACTTATAAGAGATGATAATTTTACGGAGTGTGTCAACATTGTTTTTATTCGGGTAGGCACGTGAAAAACAAATGCCCATGGGTGTAGAAAGAGTATTGATGGAAATAGTTGGACTCAGTTGGTGTATTGAATCAATCCTCAATGATGGGCTATCACATATATGTATTAAAATAATTCATAATACATTAGTTAACATTAAAAAAATAAACTTTAGTTAAAAATCCTACTGGTGACTTGGTGGTCTAGGGGTAAGGTGTTGGACTTCTGTGCTGGGGGTCCGGGCTTCCGGCACAGATTTATCTGATTACCAAACCCTTCCTTCACCTCTGACAAGACATCTTGTGAATGTGAGGAATGCCAGGCCTTAGGCCTCCACCGTGGTTCGGATTCCACGTTAAACTGTAGGTCCTCCATTTCATCTCACATTCACCCTACCACTACACATTAGTGTAAGTGCGTATAACCCAAACGGGTAGTAAGACACGGCGCTAATAATAATAATAATAATAATAACAATCATACGAGGGTGTGTGACATATAAAAAATGCTAAACGCTACCAAACCTTTTAGTTTTTAATACGTATTGGTCACATTTAACGTTTATGTATACAACCACTCACCCCTATTGACGTATATCTGCCCCCTTTCCCCTATATCCCCCCCTCCAGACACACATATATAGTCACATACAGATTACATTGATTTGTTTTAGCATCGCTTGATACTGTGTGCTCAGGTTATACGCATATTTATTAATTACTGTCATATTTTTGGGGTGAGAAAGTTTTATTTCAGAGGAAGTGTACCCACATTCTGGTGGAAGTAGAGTGAAAAACAGTTGCATAGATCACCTACGGTACAGCTGACCTGGTTTCGAACTCTGATCTCCCTGTCATCGGCTGTACAGTCAATCCCAAGAGTGACACCTGATACCACGCGGCCACCGAAACAGGTTTGATATATTAGGTCCACTTTTTTTTAACTCCCCTTTTCAAATGATTTGTTTCCTACCAATGGCCTTGAAAATTACACAATGCTGCAAGGGATGTCTTTTTGACTCGCAACGCCTCGGTGGGTTTTTTCAACACCTTATGGTTCTTCTTCAACTCTCCAGGCGAATGCCAAAAGTAGTCTCTCTAACATGTCTCATTCTCTTAAAATAAATTCTTCATGGCCTCGTGACTTAGGCTTAAATGTAATAAATAAAAAAACACAAGCACATCAAGAGAAATACTTCATCGCAGGGATAAACAACTGTCTAAAACAAAGCTGTCTTTGCTAGAGATTTTGATTAAAGATCTTAATTTTCGGTTACGAAATCTCTAAGCGATGATTACCTGCTTAAGATGCTAATGAATTGAAGCCCCCTTCCCCCCCTCCGTCGTGCACCCCCGCCACGGCCGGCCCCACACGCGCGACGTTTTGTCCCCGCACTCGTGAGAATGGAAACTCTAGACGCGCCGCGGACGTGCGAGCCGCTCAGGCCTGTGTACGTTTGGTTGCGGGTGACACCTGTAATTAACCCCGCGCTTCACACGTTACTACGCAATTAACTACACAAACCAAACATTTGTTTACATTTGTCAACGTGACCCCTTTCCCCGTCGTACCCCTCTTAACTCTGGGAACGGATAGAACAAGTCCTCACATCCAAAAGGTTCTTTTTTTTTTCCCCCACGAAGTTCCGCAGTCACCCGAGGTCCCAAGTGTAAATAGCCCGCAGCAGGTGTTTATATTTCATTTATTATCAGTTTGTTAAGCATCAAGGTTACTTAGAGGAGATTCCCTTGCGTAAACGTGGAAAAGGAGGGAGGGACAATGAGACACGTGCGGAAAATCACCTCTAGGTCACCCAGCTCAGATTTGAACCTTGACCTCTACATCACCCATCATAAAGTCTATTTAGAGCCTGATGACTTAGACCACATGGTCATGTGCACGGTTTAAAAGAATATTCATACTCTCAAATTTCATAAAAAAGTTTTAAACTTTATGAACAAAGGGAGATGTTTGGACCCGCAGCGGTGGTCAAGTGGTTTAAGGTGTTGAACACTTTTGAACATGATCATCGCTAACACAGGTGGACTGGAGGTAGTTTTAAACACATATTTGGCTCAGTGGTTTTTCCATCCTCCAACCAAGTTAATATAAGTGTTATGACTGTAAACTAATCTTCCATATCCCTATTGACTAGATTAAAACGTTGATATCATGTGTGTCGAAACGGATCGATTCCAATAAGGAAACTATCTCCATTACGCTTCTCCGTAGAGTCATTCTAAATTCTACCTTCCTTATCCTTACCCCATTAGAGTAATTATACACTGGTTACAAAATCTCTAGAATTCTCATAATGAATGCACTCGAACACATTTAGGAGTCACACATCGCTCAAAACTAAATATTGGAGAATCAATGTGCACACTCCGGTTTCAAAACAATATTTAAAAGAAGCAGCCCGCCTAGGTCGCAATGTTAGCTAACGCGCTAATTACTTGTTAAGCTAGACTGCCGGGAATGGGGAGCTCGAGATTCGAATCCCACTCGGGTGAACTGGGGCTGGTTTTTCCTGGAGGGATTCTCACTCTCCCTCCACGCAAATGCCAGTTCACTTCCTCTATGATCGACCTTTTCAACTCCTAACCCATGAGCGTAATTAGCACTTGAACGAATAACCCGAGCAAGATTCGGTTATTATTATTACTATTACAAGCACCTTCTAGAAAATTCAAACATTATCTTCGGCCAAAGTTATTATTATTATTATTATTATTATTATTATTATTATTAGCACTGCGTCTTACTACACGTTCGGGTTATACGCACTTACGCTAATGTGTAATGGTAGGGTGATTGTGAGATGAAATGGAGGACCAACAGTTTAACGTGGAATCCGAACCACGGTGGAGGCCTGGCATTCCTCACAGTCACAAGATGTCTTGTCATAGGTGAAGGAAGGGTTTTAGTAATAAGATAAATCTCTGCCGAGACCGAGGATTGAACCCCGGCCGCCAGCATAGAAGTCTGACACCTTACCCCTTGACCTCCAGGTCACCTAAGATAAAATAGTTTTATGGCTTCATCGTATGTGTGATTGTTGCGATTTACTGTATCTTCGTACCAACATGACAAAGGGTCGCCTTAATTACCTGACAATAGTTTTAATTGAGGGTCACTTGTTGGATAAAACGGTTGTCTGGTATAATCGACCAGTTTGCTCAGCAGAAATCAGGGCGAAAGATAATATAGACTATTTTATTATTGTGTACAATCTAATATCTAATTTGAAGTAACATGTTCTACAGTCTACTAATGCAGACTTTATATTTTTAAATTAAATAATATTTGAATCTGTGTGTCGTGATAGTATAAACGTATTTATTTCTTTTTTTAAGTCTTTGCCTGGATTCTTAATACTTTTAAAACCTCACTATAATAAATAATCAAATATTGAAAGTACTTTTTATCTGTCATTCCACAGATAACCCTTGTGTATATGACATATGTGTGTCAGTTTAAGGGGAAACAGTGATTTAAAAGGTTAGAAATTAAGTTAAGAAAAGTGAGCGGCAAATTATCTAATGCCAAAGTCGTATATACGCCCCTATTTGAGGTATAATTACATTAATTAGATCTACAGTAGCCCCATGACTTCTTTGGTGCTGACTGACAGCTCACAGCTGACTTCTGACAGTCAACATTTAGGTATATACCTACATTTTGACTGTCAGAAGTGACAGCCGCTAAACAAATGTTTTTGCAGATCACATGGTTCGGCGTAGGGATACATAATTTGGTCTGGTAACTTTTCAAAGCTGTCAGTCAGCACCAAAGAAGCCATGGGGCTACTGTAGTTACTTTTATAGCTTTCGTATAAGATTCTTCCTTTGAAAATTAGACTGTAGCCGGAAATGTACCAAACTTACCCATATGTACTACAACATGGTGCAGCTTATAAAACAGGGCCATACTGTTACCATCCAGAATAAGACCAAGACCTTTAAGTAACAAGTCTATCGTGATCGACCGGTCGATCGCACAACAAATTTCTAGTAGATCGCGTAAGGAAACCGCATCATCATTAAAAGTTGATCTTTGACTCTTCTAAGCTCGCAAATATATCAAATACTTTCAAATACTATTTGAGTGGACCAAGACTACCTTGGTCGGTCTAAATCAGTAATATCCGGTCCCGTGGTGTAGTGGTCATTGCACCTGGCTACGAATATGGCGGTCTCGGGGTTCAGTTCCCGGCTGATACCTTGGGTACTCTTCTCTTGAGGGGAATTATCGCAATGGTCACCGGATGTTGGTAGATTATGCTCAAGATAGGCTTACGGCTCCACACCTCCATATTAACTATAATCACATCATTTCGCTACGAGTACTTGTAGACGGCCTCCCATGGTGTACCCTGGGCAACGTTCTGTGCCAACAGAGAGGCTAATAGTCTACATACAGGGGCAGAACTGGATGTCATGTCATTTCCAGTCAGTAATGCCATACGCTAAGAAGGGTATTATGTATTTTGAAATCTAAATAATTTAGTATGATAATATACGTATAATCAAATCTTTTAATTTTTCTATGAAGTATTTGAGCAAAGATTTGATTGAAAGATGGTGTATACCAAAAACTAAACGTAAAGTAGAGAAACTATTGCTGATCAAAAGTCAATCGCGGCCCAAAAAAAAAAAGTTTTCTGAGCCCTGCCTTTAAGAGTGCAGAGTGTCGGTTACATTATTTTAAAAGGAACTTAATAGGAGTGGACTACAATTATTTACAACGATGTTGACCCGCTCATCAAACCATGACGTCATAACGTCTACGAAACTCATGGACGTCCTTTGAATGTCTGTAACCCTAATAACCGTCTTCTGGTGAATAGTCATCTATTTGTTGCTAACAGCGTCGTGGATTAATTTGCATAAATTAGCATGCAAGTGGTTGTGAGGCATGTATAGTCATGATTAACCTATTTAAAAAAATACCAGTTGATTGAACAAAGGAAAGGATTTGCATGAATATTCACGATCGGTTTATGGCGTAAGATGTTTCACTAGAAATTATCCTCAAGAGAATGCATTCAATAAAAACACTTATGAACAAGCACACTTGAAGGTGTATTTATTATAACTTGGAGCTGTCCGGATATCAAACTGAACCAACATTTTATTTATCAATAACACCCCTATTAAAATTGTACTTTACTCTATAAAACACTAATACCCGCTTCAGTGACCAAATGGTCTAAGGCATCACTCTCATGTTAAGACTGGCCTGCTGAAGACTGGGAGAGCACGCTTCAAATCCTGGTCAGGTCTATTCAGGGTGTTTTCTTCCTTCCTTATCCTCATAAGAGTATTGGTCATGTATGCGTATAAGCTAAACAGTTAGAAAGACGCGGTGAAGAAAAATATATATAAAGCTCCAATGAATAAATTGGAGTATGCAAAATTAAAAAAATACGTTTTTAATAGACATTTTGATAAAAGGCATATTGTGGTAGCCTAAATATTTTGAAAGCTAGTATTATTTATCAAAATATTGAGAAGAGGTGGGCGAGAAAAGAGGTGGGGAAGAGAGTAGACATTTTTGTCTTGTATACTTAGAGAAAAACATTAAGGCCAGTTCAAATTGATTTTTTTTTATCCAGAGGGTGTTTTCACATCTATTTCTTGTGATAATATATTTAACATATGTATGTTAAATATATTATAATCAATATGAGAAGGGCCTGGATTTACAAGATATACTTAATAAAATATCTATTAAATTACCTGAAAATTGTAAGATTGATTTCAAATTTATAAAATCTATGAACGAAAACTCATAATAAATACCGCACTTTAAAAATAGAGATTTATTATTATTATTATTAGCACCACGTCTTACAACCCGTTTGGGTTATACGCACTTACGCTAATGTGTAATGGTAGGGTGATTGTGAGATGAAATGGAGGACCTACAGTTTAACGTGGAATCCGAACCATGGTGGAGGCCTGGCATTCCCCACATTCACAAGATGTCTTGTCAGAGGTGAAGGAAGGGTTTGGTAATCAGATAAATCTGTGCCGGGACCGAGGATTGAACCCCGGCCGCCAGCAAAGAAGTCTGACACCTTACCCCTAGACCGCCAGGTCACCCTTAATAGAGATTTAAAAAAAATAGATATGCAAGTAAATTCTATAACAACCCCATACTTGCATTATGTCATACGTAACATTGAATTAAAAATATATGTTTTAAGGGAAAATAGCTACCCCCTTTCCTCTTTCTGCCCCACAAGCAACCCTTTCTAGCTTGACGGTAGCGTTGTACTTACTGTAAATGTGTTTTTTTCCATCCATCTAAGCTAAGAGGATAAAATGTTCATGGCCCACATTACATTCCGACAATTGTGTTGAAATGTGAAACTGGGAGTTTGATTCATTTGTTATTTATTATCAGAATTGGTTCCCTTTCTCCTTGTTGGCCGCACGGTTGCTATAGTGACATTAATAAACTACGATTAGTTTCGAAGCTAAAATACATCATCTTTAGATACGACATTGTTTTTATTGATGATAGATATATCGTGATTGGCTTGCACTGTATTTCTGACTATAAAATAACTAAAATGGTCTCCCTCTTTCTTCACAGTATCAAATATCAGTAGGTTTATAATTTTGAAAATGAAATGTGTCGTCGCTCTTTGCTTCCAAAAAGCAGGCTAATTACTCCCAGCAGCTGTCGGCTCAGAATGTCCCGCCCCCAACGATATAAATGAGATCTTACCTCCGCACCAAGTGTTTTAATTCTAAACGGAAGCGCGATCAAGACGAGGCAAAGAAGACAAAGATATAAAAAAGAATGATACATTAGTAGGCATGACCGCCACACACAGCGCTGGTGTACCGCGGAGGAAATGTGGAACTAACGTGTTAAAAAGTCTCGTCGTGGTAGGTTTTAAATAAGGAAAAAACCAAGAATGGTCCCCCTCGTATGAAGAAGATTAGCCCAATTAGCTGCGCAATTAGGTGTGCGCACTAATCAAGTAGCCATTGTTGTGAGTAATGACACTGTGCAATAAGTAATTATTAATATCTTGGTATAGTGGTCGTGGTTTGGGCAGTGTTGCCAGATCCTTTCGTGTCACCTCTTCAATTTTTAATTGAATAAAATATGTTATATCAGTTATTCGCTTTTTTTTCAATTGTAGCCGATTTTCAGTGTTTATTGATATATTCAATAATCTTTCTATTGTAGAGTTTTCAACTATCGTAATTTGTATATTTGAATATGAACATATTATAAAAAATTATAAACCTAGGTTTAAAAAAGAATATAGTTTAAACAGCATTAAAATTATTTTGTAAATTATCTCATTTATTACTATACATTTTGGGTTTGGTGTCAACACTTCAAAAATGAAATATAGGGTAAATAGATTGATTAAACAATAATTACTGATTAAATTGAAACTTACACTTATTGAATATAGTGTTAGACGTGGCAACCTGGCTACATATTTATTTGTTCATTAATTCTTGGAAGCTGTGCTCATCTTCATGCCATTGAAATTTTCATTTGGTAAGTCAATTATTTTATGTTTCATAATTGGAACACTTGAATGGAAGCACTCCTCCGTAACCGATTATATTATTCGTAAAATTATCGTAAATAGAATAAGAAAGATACACAGTTGAAAACGTTGGGGGTTATTTAATTGTTTAATTTTTACGTCACTCAAAAAGAGCGGTTTGTTTTTGACTGAGACTCCAAACTTAACAAATTTGAACTAACTAATGATTACAAAACAAAATTAATTAGAACTTAAAAAAATGTGTAAATAAATTGTCTCTATATTAGGATTTTGGTAGAAATAAACCTTGATAATATACGTAAATAGTTTTTTTAACTTAACAATGATACAGTTTAATATTTTTGTGTGCTATTTTGTATGTGTTAATAGTATAATATACTATAAGTACATATACAGAGGGATTGCTGAAGTTAACATAAATTTACATTTAGATATGTGAAAGTAGATTTAGTAACTTTTATAGTTGTTGGATAAGAGAACCTTCCTTTGAAAATATGACATAGAATAACCTACACAGTGAATTCTAATAGTCTCTAGTAAATTAAACAAAGTTTGAAGTCATGCTTCAAATATAAGAACAACTGTTTCATGTAATTACTTTGCATACAAAATATAACATATTATCAAAAGTTTTAGAGCTCTCATTTTATAGCCTGTATGTTTTAGTTATTTTTATATATTAATTGTCTTATCAAGCGCATTAATTAATACTAGGACTAAAATTAACTTCCAATTACTCGTAGCTAGCTTCTTTCCATCAAGCAAAAAAAATATTAATAAGCTTAAGCCCAACTGGGTTTCAAATAAAACAAATTTAGAACAATTTATGTAATGACTTTAGAATTATAAATCATTTTTGTTGTTGATAGGTTTTTGGAGCTACATATCAAATAGAAATATTGTGTAAGCTCTATGTGTTAATATTTCAGTGCAGAACCTCCCAAATTCACTTGGTTTACGAATTTATTAAGGGGATTGGCCCTTTTCAATTGGCGTGGAATTGCAGAGCCCTGTGAACCAACGGTTATCTTCAAGAATTTTTGTTGTTTTGCAATTTTATTTTCGTAAACAGTTTGTTTAAGGATATATAAACATGTTGATTAAGTTATACTTTTTATATACACACCTCCTCTATAATTCCAACAGTGATCAAATATCGATAAAATTGATATTTTTCAATAGACAACTGCCGGCTTCATAACAACAAAAAAAGCAACATTTAACAATTTATAAACATTGATATATTATCTTAGAAGAGGTGTTGAAATTCTGAACATAAATATTTCACTCGTTCTCGAGAAAACTGATATTTCCAAACATATGATTTTTCCGCAAGACCTAGCTGGTAGCTAGCGCCATCTCCGGTCTCCGTGTCCATCTGTTCTTGTTGGCGCGGAAGGATACTTTGGTCAGTTGTGAAACCACGCCACGCCTTTCACCCTCCAGCCCACTGTCCCACAAAATAAGTTTTAGACTTGCACTCGATAGGGCCAAAGGCCTTAATTCAGATACATATTTGGTGACCCACCAAGATTGATAATGAATATTTGCTTTTCTCTTCTTATAAATGTGGTTCAACATTCTGTGTGGATTGTTAGGCTTGCCAAGCCATTCCTCTACTCGAATTTTACCCACAACCATTAGAGCCAGTTTCAAGATTTTTTTTTTTAATTTTCATCCTAAAGTAAACAGCTCTTAGTTACAAGTTACAGGGTCTGCTGAATAATTCCAAAAAATACTTTGGGAAACCTTATGAAAACCATGGATATCAAGTTTTAGCATGATCGGTAAAATGGTGTTGGCTCTAAGCAGAATAACAGATGGACAGACAGAAGCCATTGCGAATATCACATTTTCTGCTATGGGGCGAGAAAAAGTAATACTTTCTAAAGTCACATGCTAAATATCAACTAAGTAACGTTGTGTCAATCTTTATTTTTGTTTTAAAGTGGTCTACTAGCTTTTATTTAATGTAAGAACTAATTGGTTTGGCTTAACAAATCCATAAAAAGTCAATTTTAATTTTATTTGGGCGGTCTAGGGGTAAGGTGTCAGACTTCTGTGCTGGCGATCGGGGTTCAATCCTCAGTCCTGGCACAGATTTATTTGATTACCAAACCCTTCCTCTACCTCTGACAAGACATCTTGTGAATGTGGGGAATGCCAGGCCTCCACCGTGGTTCGGATTCTTCTCACAATCACTCTACCATTACACATTAGCGTAAGTGCGTATAACCCGAACGGGTAGTAAGACGCGGTGCTAATAATAGTAATTTAATTTGGTGGCTTTTAAAATATTTATTTTCTCAGTTTACTACCTCCTACTCTAATTGTAAAAACTTCGATTCAGAGCACGACTGAAATGTGATCAGTTCGGAGTAGGTCTGTTAATTTTATTATAGCACTTATTTGACAATTTGGGGTTTGATTGTTGCGCTATTCCTTATAGCCCGAGCCAGATTTTAAAGATATAATAATTACTATTAAGATGAACAAAGATTTTTTAAAAGTAGCTTAAAAATTTTCAAAAAAATATTTTAAAATATTAAGAAAAACTCGGAATAAATGTACACTACTAAATAAAACTTGAACTCTACTTATTTCAAACTGCAATGAAAGGCCTTTAACAGCTATGATCTTAAACTATGCTAAATATAACATTGACTAACCAATATCTTCTTCTCTAAATGAACTATTTCCATCTGAATTGTAGTTTCTCACCGGGAATGTCCATTTTACAACCAAACAAGTAAATAGGATACATATATCATTGCTTACATTATCTTCTCAGTCTGACAACTGGGTTAAAAAAAACTATGTGTAGCATTTATGAATTTATAAAATATTGATAGGTTTAAAAAATATATTTATTAGGTCTAGTCATGAATGCCTTAAAATGACTCAAAAATACCTAAAAATGACGCGAAAACCAATAAAATATTACCTTACATTCAAAAATGAGAGAAATTACAATAAAGTTCTATAAACGATACATTTATACATCCAGGGGATTATGAAGAGGGTTTATGTATCCAAGAGAATTGTATGTGACGAATAAACCTCCGGGCCATGCTTATAACTATGTTAGAAGATTCTTAGTATCATGATCATTGTCAACGAAATGTACTAATGATATTACGAGTCTATCTTCCAACTTTGATTTGACTCCTCTAACCAGGGAACATACCCAAGATCGAATATCAATATTCCAGGGTACTTCAATTGAGGTTTTATATAAAAAAAATCTTGATCCATTGGTAAAATATAATCGTTTTATATCGATTATACTAAAGAGTTATGATGCAGTTACCTATACGTTGTTTGACGCAACATGCGAGTCTTTGAAAACGAGTCTAGGAATAACGTTTCCTTACAGTTTTACAAGCTGCCTTTGCATAAAACTGTGGTTCGAGGAATATTTACAGTCTAGATACTATTGTTCTTGTTTATTGATTGAAAAATGTGCTTGTTTTTATTGTTATCGCTCCACTGATTATTGCGGGAAGGAATGACTCCTAATCAGCATTTGCCTGGAGAGAGGATGTATAGTTACTATTTTATAAGACCAACTTCAGTCATCAGCTATCATTATCTCCAAGAAAGTAGGACGAGATCCCAATATTCTAGTGAGGATATGATGTCTATTACCCACCGATCACTTGCTGTTAGTCACTCCATGACAGCAGGACGAGATCCCAATATTCTAGTGAGGATATGATGTCTATTACCCACCAATTACGTGCTGTTAGTCACTCCATGACAGCAGGACGAGATCCCAATATTCTAGTGAGGATATGATGTCTATTACCCACCGATCACTTTCTGTTAGTCACTCCACGACAGCAGGATGAAATTGAGTTTGTCTATTTTTTTTAAATTAATTCATTTGTTTGTCATGTGTTCATATATTCATACTGGTTTATCAGGTGCATACATTCCCATAAAAAGTTAATAATGTCAGGAAAAATAAAAATAAAATAAAATATTATTCTTGCCAATAAACATTATGTTAAAGGTTGTAGATTATAATTTTCTTACGAGGCCCTTAGCTGACAGCTAGAACATTAATTTAATTTACTTTAATCTATTTATATTTGTATCAATATCTATAAATATCACCAACACTAACATATAAGTAATACGTTATCAATCTATGCCACATATATTTTCTAAAGACACTTTCTATGAAAATTGTACTTTAGTCTACGTTAAAAGGTTCAGATAAACAAATTGACCAACCAAACTTTTCAGTATCATCTAAAAGGATGTTTATTAATCAAACATATAGCGGAATTACACTTATCTTCTGTAGCGTGGTATTATTACTGAAATAAATTGAACGTTGAAAGAAAATATTCAATTAAAATTCACACACTTATTTTTTAAACAGTAAAGGACATTTTTGAAAGGAACGAAGAAATGTCAATAAAGCAGAAGGTTTTAAATAATTATTTAAATTTGTCTTCCAATAAATACAAAGAAGATAATACTATATGATTAAATATTTTCTAAAATTGTTGCTTGGTCTCATGAGCAGTCTTTGAACCACCTTTTCTATTATTTTAATGTAGTGTAGATTCTACCTGGAAAATTGCTTATGAAAATCAGGTGAATGTATAATTACCACAAGGGTGGGTGAACGGAATATCTCCCAAGTTAATTTAGCGTTGTTTGGGCGTTATAGGAAATTTGGAGTTTGAATACTAAAGAGGGTTGTTATATCTAAATACATTCCCACTTTGACGCCAAAAGAATGCGGGAACACTTTTTCTAAAGTCTTCTTATTCATTCATATTCACTTAATGTATTTAAATGTAAATAACCTGAAATGTGGCGCAAAATAAACGTTATAAAGCTCTACCCAAAAAACATGTTTACAAATGCACACATAATGTTTATTTTCTAAGCGATGAACACCATTTTAAATTGTTTCAAATCTATATTAATAAAATGAAGAGATTGTTTGTCTTTGATGAGCGTATCACAGGCAAATGCTGAAACATAAAATCCAGCGGCCCTTGCACACAAACACGTGCAGCTCGAAGCTACAGTTTTAGATTATTAATTAGATTTTTTTAAATTGAATAACAAATGGCTCAGCAGAAATAATATTGTTTCCTGTCCACTTGTGATAAAGAAAAACGTAGCCCGGTGTAGCCATTCAATACATTTTGCGGTTACCCCTTAAGGGGGGATGGATGGGGTGTACTGTTAATTATGAACGGACCTAAGTTCTATCAACCTTGACGTTCATGGTAATGGTGAGTGGCGAAGCCTAGGGGACAAACTTTAAATTAGTAGTTCCACAACATGGCGATCTATTTGGGATTTAGTGGAAACGAAAGTTTCTAAATTAACATGTAGTCTTTTTTCTTTTTTATTTCTTTCTTGTTTTTAAAGTTATGGGTTAAAGTTTCCGTGTAGTTATGCTGTTTAATTAATTACCTTTTTGGTTTTAATTTATTATGTATTTTTGTGGTGTTCTAATGTAACCTAGAAATTGTAGGCCACGAGGCCTGGTTCTTTTTATATTATGGTTTTTGTATCAATCGGCATCCTATAAACCACGTTGTTTAAAATTTAATAGAACAGGGGATTAAGTATAATGGTTGAAGACTATTGTATTTGTATTAATTAATTTTACTTTTGGTTTTTTCTGTTTTACAGGAGATATCCTTTATTTATACCTTAAACAAATCGGTAATGTAGTGAATGTAAATGTTCTCTTTTATTTTGAATTATTCTTTTATTATGTTTTATTATCTTGTTTATCATCTTAATCTTTGATTATGTTTTATTATCTTTTATTCGTTTAATAAATAATACAGTCCTTTTGTAATTGGGTTATGATTTAAAATTAATCACGTGGGAAACCACGTGTTTTGAATAACTATCTTAACCTCCTTTTGTATTGATTAATTATCTACTTACTATGCTAATTAACTATTGATGCTCTCTTTCAGTCTTAGCAATAAATATAATATTTTTTATTTAATAAGTGTCATTGGTCAACTCTCAATGAGGCGATCAGTACAGGGGGACTAAAGGACTGTGGACATCAACGTTGGATCGAGAGAGGGACACGGGACACAGGATAGAGAGAGAGACACGGGATAGAGAGAGGGACACGGGACACAGGATAGAGAGAGAGACACGGGATAGAGAGAGGGACACGGGACACAGGATAGAGAGAGAGACACGGGATAGAGAGAGGGACACGGGACACAGGATAGAGAGAGAGACACGGGATAGAGAGAGGGACACGGGACACAGGATAGAGAGAGAGACACGGGATAGAGAGAGGGACACGGGACACAGGATAGAGAGAGAGACACGGGATAGAGAGAGGGACACGGGACACAGGATAGAGAGAGAGACACGGGATAGAGAGAGGGACACGGGACACAGGATAGAGAGAGAGACACGGGATAGAGAGAGGGACACGGGACACAGGATAGAGAGAGAGACACGGGATAGAGAGAGGGACACGGGACACAGGATAGAGAGAGAGACACGGGATAGAGAGAGGGACACGGGACACAGGATAGAGAGAGAGACACGGGATAGAGAGAGGGACACGGGACACAGGATAGAGAGAGAGACACGGGATAGAGAGAGGGACACGGGACACAGGATAGAGAGAGAGACACGGGATAGAGAGAGGGACACGGGACACAGGATAGAGAGAGAGACACGGGATAGAGAGAGGGACACGGGACACAGGATAGAGAGAGAGACACGGGATAGAGAGAGGGACACGGGACACAGGATAGAGAGAGAGACACGGGATAGAGAGAGGGACACGGGACACAGGATAGAGAGAGAGACACGGGATAGAGAGAGGGACACGGGACACAGGATAGAGAGAGAGACACGGGATAGAGAGAGGGACACGGGACACAGGATAGAGAGAGAGACACGGGATAGAGAGAGGGACACGGGACACAGGATAGAGAGAGAGACACGGGATAGAGAGAGGGACACAGGACACAGGATAGAGAGAGAGACACGGGATAGAGAGAGGGAGACGGGACACAGGATAGAGAGAGAGACACGGGATAGAGAGAAGGAGACGGGACACAGGATAGAGAGAGAGACACGGGATAGAGAAAGGGACACGGGACACGGGATAGAGAGAGGGATACGGGATGGAGAGAGGGACACGGGACACACGATAGAGAGAGGGACCCGGGACACGGGATAGAGAGAGAGACACGGGACACAGGATAGAGAGAGAGACACAGGACACAGGATAGAGAGAGAGACACAGGACACAGGATAGAGAGAGGGACACGGGACACGGGATAGAGAGAGAGACACGGGATAGAGAGAGGGACACAGGACACAGGATAGAGAGAGAGACACGGGATAGAGAAAGGGACACGGGATAGAGAGAGGGACGCGGGACACGGGAAAATAGTGCATGCAGCGAACCACGCAGTCCCGCGTTCTTCAGTAAATTCGCGGGATTTGTTCGCCCCTGTTAGTGCACTCCTATACTTCATTCACGGTAGGAATTACTCTCTGGAAGGTCTTTTTTCCTACCAATATCCTACTATTTAATAGATTTATGGTAGGGAAAATGGCCTTTCCGGAAACAATTCCTACGGTGGACGGACTGTATATCCCACCATGATTTGTTATTCCACGCGGATTTTCCCCCTCGTCCCACGGGGGGTGTGCGCAGACCTTCAAGATGTGATGGAAGAGAACGTAAGGTGCGGCTTTTACGACCAAAAACATATTTTTGGACAAAATAAATTAAACATACTAGTAGCTTCTTTAGAAAAAATCTAGGCTAATTTTCTACTGTAATCTCAGATTTGGTTTTTCTTTAGTATTTGTCCTGATCCTCGTGGTATTTGACCAGAAACATTTAAATTAACAGAAAATATCCAAGACAAATACGCGATGTCCATAGCTGTTTCAAAAACTGTTGATACTAAGGCCCAAAATAAAATAAACGGTCATACTGAAGTATTAATTTGATTTATTTTGGTAGAAAATGTTTTTTTTATCATAAATACTGTATTTTTTGCAGATGCCTAACCTCGCTTTCCAGCCCATCTTAAAGTGGGGATCTTGATATTTAACAATCAACCTTTTTTTGTGCTCAAGAGTGTACATTGTACTGCTATTTAAAACTAAATACGGAGTTTCTCGTTTTCGTGCAGAAACACGTGAGACGTGCGGGCATTAAACCAAAAGGAAGACTCGGGAACAGCCGTGTTTGCCATCAAGACGATTCATTTATAGCTGAATACGAACCATGGGAGAAAAACTCTCGAGGAGGTAGATTCGTATGTGATCAAGGAAGATTTAATCTTGGTATTGTCTCGTGTTTTCCGGGTAATCTGTGTGTCGCCGATACGATGTGTTGAAGATTTTCTCACACAAAGATATTTCCCTTCAAAACACTCAGTGCTAAACTGTGTTCGTCATCGATACAAACATAATAACTTAAACAAACACTTTTATAGATATATTGATCATTGATCCAGTCTCAAATTAGCCAGATACGTATTTATTTATCATCGACATAAACATGATACCTTAAACAAAAACATAGAGGAACCAGTATCATTGATTATTATTATTAGCACCGCGTCTTACTACCCGTTTGGGTTGTACGCACTTACGCTAATGTGTAATGGTAGGGTGATTGTGAGATGAAATGGAGGACCTACAGTTTAACGTGGAATCCGAACCACGGTGGAGGCCTGGCATTCCTCACATTCACAAGATGTCTTGTCAGAGGTGAAGGAAGGGTTTGGTAATCAGATAAATCTTTGCTGGGACCGAGGATTGAACCCCGGCCGCCAGCACAGAAGTCTGACACCTTACCCCCTAGACCACCAGGTCACCTGTATCATTGATCAAGCGCAAAAAAAACCCCCACTAAAGTTGAGTATATTCACCGTTGTTATAAACACACTAACTTAGAAATATCGAAACAGTAACTAGCTGTAAACAGTGCTGTGCGTATAACCCGAACGGGTAGTAAGACGCGGTGCTAATAATAATAATAATAATAAACAGTGCTTTGTCTTTTCATTCCGTTTCAAAATCTCCACTCCCTTAAGAGTTCATATCCCTCCCTCCACCCCCTTCGACTAGCAAGGACATTATATAAAATACTCTGCTCGAACCAGAAAACTTACCGTATCATGGTTGTATTTATTATTCACTTGACAACAGCAAAATTAGGATTGATCAAATAGTGTTTTATTTTAAAATAATATATATTTTTTCAATCATTTGGTGTTTTTTCTTTTTCGTGACCCCTTGGGTAGAGGTAGTTTTGAGATTGGTAAGAAATTTAACTAGATATTTTGATGGCTATTGACGTTTCATTACCCGCTGATACCAAAATAGTGTTTGTCTGCCAGTTTGTCTGTATGTGGGTCTAGAGCCCAAACAATTTTACTGATTGGGCTAAAACTTGGGTTCTCATAAGGCTGCACCGGGGTGTTTTTGTAATTAAGGATATTTTATAGAAGATCAAACATAGAAAACATCGATTTACTAAAAATCCACTTATAAATGTTAAGTTGAAGAACTATTCAAAATAAAAACCTTTTATTTGATATATATTGTTTATAATACCAAGCTATTAGCCAAAGAATTTTTGTAAATAAGGTCTCGAAAATGGAGATTTGACAAACAGATGTTACTTTTTCTTCAAATGTTTCTGTAAAAGATTATATTACTTTGTTTATGCTCTTTGATGAAATGTGTTGCTCTTTTTACCCTTTGAGCTTATGAAACAATGTATATTATATCGTTTACCAATTATCATGAGTTTTATGTTTTAATATTATAGAATGATTTAACTGGCTGGTCTGGTTATAAATATAGAAAGCAACATACATGACACGATGTGACCTCACGAGACCGAGTTTGACCACGTTCATGACCCCGTTCGTCACAGAAAGGATCACCAAGGATCGAAGACGGGACCTATGGACCTGTAGCCAGATACTTTGACCAATAGTCCACAGAGATGGTATTCTATATATGTGTAAATAGTATAACAATTCTTATATAATAATCCGCAGGCCTTACAACCTAACCTGTTGAGTTAACCGCATTTAATAAACTTTTATTTTCATGGAAGAAGTATAGTAAGCCTTTTAGGAAAAATACCTTCAGTGCAGTCAACCGGGAGTAGAACCCCAACCCATGGATTTGACATCAAAACAAAAGTATCAATACTTTACTAGTTTATTATATCGGTAAAATAATTGGTATGGAACTCTACACGGACTTTCTCGCTCTATTGCTTAAAAATTGAGATATTTACTCAAAACTCGTAATATTCGTGAAACAAAATAATCTACAGTAGCCAATCCAAGCATAAATTGGGATTTATTTACGTAAAACATTTGACTCCCGGTTTTAAAATCTATAATATTATTTTTATAGAATTAATGTTCTCATTTGAATATTGGGACCAATCGAAAAATATCGATTTTCGGTCCACAAGGGTCAACACTTCGTATTTAAATTTCGACGTACAGATAAAAATATTGATATTTTATTAGTTGTTGTACAGCATTGTTATTAAATTGCTCATTTATAAATTGTTATCACTAAAAATTGTAAATATTGATTATTGAGTCTAAAATGATAGAGAAAACGCATTGATGTACAAACATTAAAATTAAAAGAATATAAACTTTTTGAGAGACTTGCTAATATCTAGTTATTCTATAGCATTAGAGGAATATTGAATTAAAACATAAGTTGTATCTCTGTACAACTAAAGCTCACAAAATTGTATTATTATATTTGCCAATATTATTATTATTATTATTATTATTATTATTATTAGCACCACGTCTTACTACCCGTTCGGGTTATACGCACTTACGCTAATGTGTAATGGTAGGGTGATTGTGAGATGAAATGGAGGACCTACAGTTTAACGTGGAATCCGAAACACGGTGGAGGCCTGGCATTACCCCACATTCACAAGATGTCTTGTCAGAGGTGAAGGAAGGGTTTGGTAGTCGGATAAATCTGTGCCGGGACCGAGGATTGAACCCCGGCCGCCAGCACAGAAGTCTGACACCTTACCCCTAGACCGCCAGGCCACCTGTTTGCCAATACCTCTGAAGATTTTTATTTTTAATAGTGCTACAATTTTGCAACGATAAGTTATTTAGTATCTCAAATAGTTGCGGAGATAAGGACATTTCCACTTCTGTAAGGTACCTTTAAATTCATTTTCACGGGAAAGTGAAAATAGCACTTTTATTTATAATCTTAATCGACGCTTAGATAAGAATTATAATCAAAATCGTGAGAGCTAATTTTGACAAGATCAATATTTTCTCTTTTCATCCGTGACTAAACTACTTTTAATTTTATGGCTAAACAGACACACAACAGACGGAATTGCAAAAACAACTTTTTAGGGTTCTGGAGGTCATGAAACATCGACATCCATCAACATATCGGGCTAGATTATTATATTTTTATTTATGGTCGCAATACTATTTAATGTTCGAAAAGTTAAAAAAAAACATATATATTTGTATATAGCTTGAAAAATATTGGTTTTATAAAAATATGTTACAAAAAAAATAATATTACTAGAAATAGACCCATATATTTGCAGTGATAAGTAATTTCTCTCTCAAATATGATACGGATATATGATAAAATTGAGAATTTACGCATCAGACCAGAACCCTTAAAGTCATTTTGACGAAAAATTTAGAGTAACAATTTTTTTTTTTTTGTAAATTCTTTATCAATGCTTAGAAATGTAATTTAATCAAAATTGTTGGAGCCGATTTTGATGAATAGGATTCTTTCTTTTTTCTCCCTTTGTAAATTAGACTTAATTTTAAAGATATCCAATTACAAAAACGCCTAGGGGCAACCCTTTGAAAAGCCTAGATACCGAGTTTTAGCTCAATCGGTAAAATAGTTTAGGCTCTACTCCGAGTTATAGGCAAAGAGACAGACAGACAGACGGAAATTCAAAAACAAAATTTTCGGATCCGGGGGTTTATGAAACATCAAAATGCATCAAAATCTCGAGTGCTATTTTTTGACTATCGCAATACTTCCTATACCTGTAGGGTTAACTTGAAATTAAAAATGTCGATACTTTACTCATATTGAGAGAATATACTCATCGACAACAGTGGGTATCCGAATTAAATGGATTAGCAGGGAATTGTATCTATATATCATGTTTTTAGTCGAGAAATTATCGGCCCCATGGTGTAGTGGTCAGTGGCTCAGTGCACCGGGTTCTGTTCCCGGCTGGTACCTCAGGTATTTTTCTGGATAGGGTAACTAACTATCCCGACGGTAATCAGGATTTGGTTTATTAGCCTTGAGTTAGGTCTAAGTGTTTCCACCAGTTCCACATCCTCATACTCACTATCACCATCATACTCACTATCACCATCATACTCTCTATCACCATCATACTCTCATACTCACTATCACCCTCATACTCACTATCACCCTCATACTCACTATCACCATCATACTCACTATTACCATCATACTCACTACCACCCTTATACTCACTATCACCCTCATACTCACTACCACCCTCATACTCACTATCACCATCATACTCACTAT